>CAUYON010007565.1:0-21522 GCA_963573935.1 Arctocebus calabarensis
CTGTAGTCCCAGCTACTTGGGAGGCAGAGGCAAGAGACTCGCTTGAGCCCAGGAGTTGGAGGTTGCTGTGAGCTGTGATGCCACGGCACTCTACCCAGGGTGACAGCTTGAGGCTCTGTCTCAAAAAAAAAAAAAAAAAAAGAAAAAGAAAATAGCATGTAACTTAAAGATTAAGGAAACAGCAGCTAAGCCTTAATCAGACAAATGTCAATAGATCTGGTCTTTTCTGAGGTTATTTTATGAGAAATTCAAATACCATAACTGTTCATATATGCTGAAAAGACATGTTCATATATGCTAAAAATGCCATCCTTAATTTTCTTATATTTACATTTACAAAATAAGGAAATTTAAGTAAAATGAATAGATAAAAAATACATTGGCTAGTGTAACGTAACTTTTTGTGATAGGACATATGGCTAGAAGTGACTGCCTAAATAATCACTACTCACAAAATGGACAGGTTAAAGTCATGTAATCCTGATTCTGAATGTATGAGGTCCTTCAAGTTCACCACATGGTTATACTATCTAAACTATTTTTCTAAACTAATCTGAAAATGCTGATTCTTTTCAGTATTCCCTCTTATATATGATTCTTTAAATTGACTTACCAAGATTTACATCTGGTAATATCTTATCGAGAAATTGTGTCTCCCCACCATTAGGGGAGAGAAAGTCAGCTAGAAGTTGACTATTACTCAGTTCTGGATGCTGCAGAAGTTTCTTGAATGAATAAAAAAAGAAAAGCAGTTCAGAAATCTACAAGAATAAATCAAAACTGTATTAAGATGATTTTTAAAAAATCTTAAATCCCCCAAAGCTATTTTATAGTTAGAATAACAACAAAGCACTGAATTTATAGAGGGAATAGCACAGGACAATGGGCAAAAACTTTTCAGCCCTTACAGTCAGACATATATGAATTTGAATTTTGGCTTTTGTATAGGCTAGTAGGTCACCCAAGAAAAGATCCTACATTGCCCAAAAGTCTGTCTCCTCATGTATAAAATGAGGATAACAACACTACCTACTTTATAACGTTGTTATATAAAGCATTTTACACAGTATCTGATATATAGGAAGATTAACCATTAGCTAATAATTTATTTTCTGGTTTCTCAACTATAAAATATAATTTCCTTGATAAGTTTTAAAGGTCAACAAGAAGAGTTTTGCAGAAAATTGAATGTAAATTTTTAAAATAATTTGGAAAATCTGTTATCTGTTCTTACAACACTACTTTCTAACAAGATAAACTGACTTTTATTTTATTTTATTTTATTTTTGAGACAGAGCCTCAAGCTGTCACCCTGGAGAGAATGCCGTGGCATCACAGCTCACAGCAACCTCCAACTCCTGGGCTCAAGTGAGTCTCCTGTCTCCGCCTCCCAAGTAGCTGGGACTACAGGCGCCCGCCACAATGCCCAGCCATTTTTTGGTTATAGCCGTCATTGTTGTTTGGCGGGCCCAAGCTAGATTTGAACCCCCCAGCTCAGGTGTACATGGCTGGTGCCCTAGTCTTTTGAGCCACAGGCGCCGAGCCAGATAAACTGACTTTTAAAAGTCAAAATTAAACTAGGTTTATCTAATAGTCAGTTTTCTTTCTTCTTCTTTTTTTTTTTTTTGGGACAGAGTTTCACTTTGCCGCCCTCGGTAGAGTGCCATGGCGTCATGGATCATGGCAGTCTCAAACTCTTGGGTGCAAATGATTCTCTTGCCTCAGCCTCCCATGTAACTGGGACTACAGGCACCTGCCACAACGCCCGGCTATTTTTAGAGACGAGGTCTCGCTCTGGCTCAGACTGATCTTTCATCTGCCTCGGCCTCCCAGAGTGTTAGGATTACAGGTGTGAGCCCGGCCTAAGAGTCAGTTTTCTAACTATGAATAGTCACAAAAGTTTCAGAGCAGAAATCTACATAAAATACCAGTAGAACAATCTCTAATATAAATCTACATTACCAAAAAATATTTGTTCTAGAATGAGGTACTCTCGTTTTTAAAAAGAAGTCAGTTAGGGTTAGGGTTAGATGGATCAACAAAGAAACAGGTTTATGTTATATATCCAAACATCCCTACAATAATTAAGTTATTTAATATTTCAATCTTTGTAGCACCTTAAAGCTATACAGAAAATACCTTACATTGAAAGCAATCAATAGTTCAGCTAGAGGAAATAAAATGCAAACTTCTTTACATTGCAGAATACTTTTAATTTAAAAAGTACTTATTTTTGTCTAGAAGGCATCCAAACTTAACTGAAACTACAATAAAAAGCTAAAAAACTCCACGTCCAAATAAAAGAGACTCTTTTTAAAAAGCAAATAAAATCATCCTCTTTGGTCTCATATACTTGATGTCTCAAGTAAGTAACATTTATGCTAACCATACTATCTGTTGAAATAATATACCAATTACATTTTAACATAATGTAATGTGCACACACTCAGGAAAACAAAACTCAATTCTAAGTGGCAAATGATAGATAGCTGATCCCTCTCCCAGGAAACTGAAAAAGCATGAGAACTGCAATAGAAAAGGTACTGAAGAATAGAATAGGAGGAAAGATTCCAAAGGTACAGAAAGTGCTAAACACAAAATCAAACAACAAAAAAAAGCACTCAGTATTCTTAGACTGCATTTCATGTTTTACACTGAAAGTTTTTCTTTCTTTTTTTGAAACTTCCCATACCAAGCTTTAATTAGCTTAAAATTAAGAAACTTTTTTCCCCAATAAAATGTTTTTTCATTGGTTATCAATTTAAAAGAAAAACAAAGTATACTCTTGACATTCATTTTAAAATCCACATGGAAAAAGCTGTTTTAAATTAAAAAAAAAAAACAAAAACTTTAAGTCCATATGGACAGGTATTTATAAAGCAAAGCACAAACATACAAGAGAAAGAGACAAATGAGAGACTATAACAATTAGTAAAGTTTTAAATTAATATAGTTGTTGCTATACCTGTAGATATTCCTGAAATTCCTCTCTCTTTGACTTTAAGAATTCATAGTTTTTGGGGCCAATAATCCTCTTAGAAGGAAGCTGAGCATCAGGAAATGTGCCTGAAATAAGTATATACTTAAAAGTTATTACTGTATTTTCCTACTATTTTTAAAACCTAATAAAAACTGAGATTTACAACACTGCCTTGTAGAGATGTGACATTATTCTTTAAGTAATCTGCACAAAATCAGAGTTTCAAGTCAGAAGTCCAGACCAAAGAACTTGAGTCTACTGATATCCCAAACAATACTGTCAACAACTACTCTTTACTGACACAGACTTGTTAGCCTTCAATACTAGTATTTTACTTTTTAAAAGTTATATCATTTTAAAATTGATAGGTTATTATAAGATAAAATCTTATTAAAGAAGACTGGGCTCAAATGATTCTCATGTCTCAGCCTCCCATGTAGCTGGGACTATAAATGCCCACCACAATGCCTGGCTATTTTTAGAAACGAGGTCTCGCTTTAGCTCAGGCTGATCTCGAACCTGTGAGCTCAGGAGATCCACCTGTCTCAGCCTCCCAGAGTGTTAGGATTACAGGTGTGTATATTCTTCGCAAAAATTTGATTTCTATTTGTGTGTTGTGAATCCCTTTTATTTTAGAAAAGTTTTTTATTTTAAAAAACCAAATGAAGCTGGGTGTGGGTGGCTCATGCCTGTACTCCCAGCGCTTGAGTGGCTGAGGCAGGTGGACTACCTGAGCTCACAGATTCAAGACCAGCCTAAGCCACAGCGAGACCCTGTCTCTAAAAAAACAAAACAAAACAAAATTAAAAAAACAGCCGGGCATTGTGACAGGCACCTGTAGTCCCAGCTACTTGGCAGGCTGAGGCAACAGGATCACTTGAATCCAAGAATTTGAGGTTGCTGCGAGCTAAGACACCACAGCACTCTGTACCAAGGGTGACCAAGTAAGACTCTGTCTCAAAGAAAACAACAAAAACGACAACAAAAAAACCCCCACACAAATGCAAAACCACAGATAGAGGTGACTTTGAAAATCTCGCATCAAAAAAGAACAATATGGAGAACTCTCAAAGAACTCAAGCTAGACCCTCCCATTTGATCCTGCAATCCCATTACTAGGCATCTACCCAGAAGGAAAAAAATCCTTTTATCATAAGGACACTTGCACTAGACTGTTTACTGCAGCTCAATTTACGATTGCCAAATTGTGGAAACAACCTAAATGCCCATCAATCCAGGAATGGATTAACAAGCTATGGTGTATGTACACTATGGAATACTATTCAGCCATTAAAAAAAAATGGAGACTTTACAGCCTTTGTATTAACCTGGATGGAAGTAGAACACATTATTCTTAGTAAAGCATCTCAAGAATGGAGAAGCATGAATCCCATGTACTCAAGTTTGATATGAGGACAATTAATGACAATTATTGACATGGTGGGGGTGAAGGAAGGGGAGAGCAGAGAGAGGAAGAATGAGCTAGGGGTGGGGAAAGGAAGAGCAGAGAGAGGGAAGGAGTAAGGGGGGTGGGGTCTTGGGGGCTTGGGGTCTTGGTGTGTGCCACACCTTTTGGGGGCAAAACATGATTGTAGGAGGGTCTTTTCCTAACAAATGCAACCAGTGTAACATGGTTTCTTGTACCCTCAATGAATCCCCAACAATAAAAAAAAAAGTCCAAAATTAATTGGACTTTAATTTCAATCACAAAATAAGCACACTTAATAATTCTGAACTTTAATCTCAAAAGAAATTAAAGGACCATGTATGTGGTTGAAACTAAGACAATTGTGAAATTGTCCTCTCAGGATGTTGATGGTGTACAAGGTGAGAACTAAAGACTCCCAAAACCCTGTAAAGGAACAGATTTAGCTAAAAATAAAGATAATAATCAGCCATGCTCCCCTTGTTTGCTTCTCTGTAACTGGTGCCCTGGAGTTCCACAGCTGTTACTTGTAAAGACTCTTAACTTTCCATTAGTTGTGAAGAGTCTTCACTTTCTCCACACAATTGTTAGTTATAAAGACCCTTAACTTTCCCCCATAGAACTCATCACTGCTTGGAATGCTTAGAGGAGCCTCTAAGGTTTCTTCTGGGTCCCCCACTCCAGCCGATTGGCTAACCTGCCTAAACCAGCGGCCCATAGAGAGGAAACCAACTCAATTGAAATGGCCCCAGTAGCTGAAGCAAAACAAGAAGATGCTGGCCACATCCCTGTAATTTTGCCCCAAACATAGCCAATTTTACACTTTATTAACTAGTCCCCGACCTGTCAAATTATTCTTGAAAACCTTGTCTCTCCAATTCTTGGGAAGGCAAATTTGAGAAATTTCTCCCCTCTTCCCACTCAGCACTCTGCAGAAAAACTTTCTCCATTAGAACACGGACTGCCTCTTTTCTGTGCAGCAAGGAGTAAACCTGGTTGGGTGGAAATGATTATTTATTTATTAATTATTATTATTATTAATTTTTGAGGCAGAGTCTCACGTCATTTCCCCTGGTGTCCTAGTGTCATAGCTCACAGCAACCTCAGACTCCTGGGCTCAAGTGATTCTTTTTTTTGGTGGTGGGGAGACAGAATCTCTCTTTCTCACCTTGGGTACAGCGCTGTGACATCACAGCTCACAGCGACCACACACTCTTGGGTTCAAGTGATTCTCTTGCCTCAGCCTCCAGCCTCCCGAATAGCTGAGATTACAGGCGCCTGACCCAATGCCTGGCTGTTTTTGGAGGCGGGGTCACGCTCTAGCTCAGGCTGGTCTGGAATTTGTGAACTTCCGCCCTCGTCAACCTCTCAGAGTGCTGGGATTGACCACGCCCAGTCAAACTGGCAAAAATTAAGAAAAGAAAAATTCACTAAAATTGCCAAGTGTAGAACATAAATCTCTTAACACAATAATCAAGTAAATGAGGTGAAAGCTATATTGATTTGTTTGATGTAACCATGTCGAATTGCATAAAAAAAATCAACATATTGTACCCCACATATGCATAAATGTATTCAAGATCTATGTGTATATGACTTAATTTAAAAAAAAAGAAAAAAAGAAAAATATTTAAATTTTATTTTTAAATTAAAATAATAAAACTGACTTTGTGTTTCTTTTGGTAAGAAACCATAAATTTTAGTATATCTATATGTTTGTTTAATCTCCACCAAGCAAGAGTAAAAGGAAGAGTATTTTCCTTTTTATTTATAATCAGTATTCCATTTTGCAGATATATCACAGTTTGTGTATTCATTTATGCATTGAAGGATATCTGGATTGTTTCTAGTTTGGAGCAATTAAAAGTAGACTGCTATAAATAATTCAGACAACTTTTTTTGTGATCATAACCTAGAAATAAAATTGATAGTTTATATGGGAAGTATATATTTAATATTATAAGAAATTCCCAAATCTTTTTCTGGAATAGCTGTGCCATTTTGCACTCTTACCAGCATTGTGTGAGAGAGTTCTGGTTGCCCAGCTGCTATGGAACTTGGTGGACACTTGGTATTATCATCTCTAATGGTCCAAGTTTGCTTTGGCTATTATTTCTCTCTGCCTGAAATACTTCCTTTAGTAGTACTTTCAGCGCAAGTTTATTGCCAACTAATTGTCTCAATTTTCCTTCATGAAAAGTGTCTTAATTTCAACTTTATTCTTGGGGAATATTTTCTTTGTATCTGATAGTCTAGTTATATTTTTAATATTTTAATAAGATATATTACTTTATCCTAAAAGAAAGATGTAGTCATAATGCATAATATTAGTGTGCAATAATTATTAGAATGGAGTTAAAAAGTTTTTTTTAACAAGTGAACAAATTAACAAACTGAACTTAATTCAACTTATTAAGAATTAAACAAAGGTATAATGTGATACAGTACAAGCAAGACACTCAAGATAGGTATAATAGTACTACTCACACAAAAACTTAAATTTCACCTCAAAAAAATCACAAGACAAAAGAGAAAGCGATTTCACTGTTATAAGATAAGTATTTCATGCAAAGTATTAACTCTATTACTTGTTTGTGTTTCCCTTTAAAAAGTTTTTATCAAAAAAGAAATTATAGAAAGAAGGTTGGGGACAAGTTATTTTACATATTTCTTTCAGCATTCAGTAAAAAAATCCATTTTAAAAAAAACAATAATGACCGAGAGAAAACCCAGATAACTAAGAGGACTATATGTTACTGGATATTACAATTATGAGGCATTAAAATAACCGTGATATTGTATTTAGAAAATATACGCTAAAATGAAGTCTAAAAGAGCAAATGCAAATTGCTAAAACTTGGAAGCAACTAAGATGTCCGTCAGTAGGTGAATGGATAAATCAACTGTGGTGTATTCAATAATGGAATATATTATTCAACATCAAAAAGAAATGACCTAGCTGTCAAGTGATAAAAGGATGTAGAGGAAACTTAAATATATTTTACTAAGTAAAATAAGCAAGTGTGAGAAGGTCACACAGTAAATGGGTTCCAATTATGCAATATTCTAGAAAAGTCAAAACTATGGGAAGCAGTAACAAGGAAGAAACTGTCTGAGACTTAGGGAAAGACAGAGATGGACAGGCAGAGCACAGAGGATTGTTAGAGCGGTGAAACATCTCAGTACGATATTATAACAGAGGATTTATAAATCTCCTCAAATCCAGCAAATGCACAATGCCAAGATCAAACCCTAGAAGAAACTATAGACTTTGGGTGATGATGCTGTGTCAATGCAGGTTCCTCACTGTAACGAAGGTATCGTTCCCATGTGGGAGTTGATAATGGCGGATAATGGAAGGAGGCTGTGCTTGTGTAGGGCAGGGAAATCTTTGTACCTTCCACTCAATTTTACTGTCAATATAAAACAAAAACCATGTATCAGAATATAAAAACAACTACTATAAATCAAGAAGGAGTTAGACAACCCATTTGCAAACAGGTAAAATATAAACTGATACATATGAAGGGAAATAGACAAATGGCCGTGATTCAAATGAAAAGATGATCTCCATCACTCTTCAGGAAAATGCAAAACAAAATAATGAGATATCGCTATACCATCTCTAGAATGGCTGCAACGAAAAAACAAACAAAAATCCCCACTAGTTTACAGAGATGAAATGAGAAGCTAGGCTGTCCCTCACTGGTAGGAATATAAATTAATCACAATCAATTGGGCTCACTATTGACCGTGTCTGCTAAAGCTGAGCAGCGGCATACCAAGACATCTACCCCTATTTTCGCAGGGGAAATACATTTGTATGTGTACCAATAGATACACACAGAAAGGTTAATAGCAACATTATTTGTGATATTCAAATACTGGAAAATTTAAATATTCATCAATATTCCTTCGAAGGAATAAACAAGTTACACATGTATGTAAAAAGTTCACCAGGGATACATGCAATTACATGGAAAGAATTTGTTTCCATTTAAAATATTTAATTCTCTTTTGCTTAGAAAAAGAAAATAGGAAACCATTTGAAATTTGCTTTTAATTATTATGTACTTTATATCCGGCATGCTAGAGATCAGTTAGAGCAATACTGAAATGAATCCTTTATAATTTCTAATTCCCAGAATCAATATTCCCACACAGCCCTTATTTTAGGATTTTGGTCCATATCTGAGAATGTTTATTTCAAATCATTTTGGGGCAGGCAGGAGGTGGTGGTGTGTGGAGAATCCCTAGATCCTAAGATGACTTCAGCCCTTCAGAAGAAATATCTCTGACACTACATCCTGAAGGTGATATAATAAGACTCAGAAAAAATTATTTCTGTCATATTTCTTTGTTTTGAGTATTTGAAACTATTTTAAAAGAAGAAAATTGAAATTATTTTTTTAGGGAAGTTTTCTTATTTACTACTACTGTTATGAAAATTAGTAATGTATGAATATAGATTTTATTGAAATGAAAATATTTCAATTTATAAAATAGAATAACCAGTCTTATATGTGTATTTAATAGCTGTAACTATACTCTGTTTTCTCACTGTTATCAACGGCACACAATTTGCTAATATGTTCTACTAAAAATACTGGATTACTTAGGGTTGTTTAGTTAATGTCTCAGCTAAAATAGCAAAATGGTTACTTATTATTCCTATGTATTATTTTAGAACATCTATTTCAAAGCATAATAGAGGTTGATATTTTTATCCCAAAGGAAGAGTGTATTAAGAGATGTTAAACCCTGGTCTGGAATGATTGACCGAGATTAAAGGATTGCTTTTTGCTTTAACAACTAAAATAAAAAGTAGCACTAGTCGTAGATAGAGCGGAAAATAAAATGATAAGCCTATCAATTTTTAAAGAGTCAATGTCTGCCTCTTCAATCTATAAAGTGTGTGTGGTATTTCTCATTTTGGGGGTGTTCATTTAAAAGAATTATGCTTAATTTTAGATCCACTGAAAAATAACTTGTAGCAAGATTATGGATACTTAAATACAACAAGAATCAGATTTTAAAAAGCCACAATGATAGAAATATATATTATACACACATATATCCACATAAGATTCATAGGTGTATGTGGATACAAATAGAGATGTATAGATAAATGCAGACATTGTGTAAATATATTTATCCCTATCTAAATATATTTCCTGTTGTTGCTTGCATCTGAGGTTTTAGAACCATTTTGTTTGAAGATCTGTGAATATTCCATGAAAAATGGACCTTTTGAAAGAAATATTTTTATCTATTTTTCATAATAATTTTGATTAGGTAGAATGTTTTCCACATTATCTGTTGTTTAGATTGGAATTCTTCAGTCATTTTTCATCAGAAAAATCATGAATCATAAGTATGTGATACTACTAATTGCTAATTTGTATTGAAGTCTCATTATTCACCTTTGCCTCTATTCCTGACGGTATCTTGATGGGTTTTCACCTGAACTATTGTATTAACCCTTCCCAAAATCTGATCTCATTGCTTACTCATTGACTCAATGATTATTTATCTAATGTCAGTTAGGTACTATGCACAATTATTTGAATCTGGAAATTGACCAAAGAACAAAATAAGCTTTTATGAAGTTAATGTCTTTGTGAGGGTAGCACAGATAGAGAAGGTGATGAGTACCATGGGGAAAACCAGAATTGAAAAGCAGGAAGTTAATCTTATTAGCCAGTCCATTAAAAAGGAAAATCCTGCTCTTCCTTCTAGCTTTTGCACTCAATGAGTAGGATTCCTCAAAAAAATTAAAAAGAACAAAAAAAAAAAAATAGACGAGATACTTCAAGATATCCAAGTAATTATAATGTATTGAGTTTAGTGTAGAATGTTTAAAATTTTCACACTAAGCATCCAAAATAACTTATAATACAGTTTCTTTGCTCTTGAGGAGTTTCTGTCATGTTGTGTTGCATCATTACAACATGTCAGAAGTTCTGATTTTCTGGTGCTTTGGGCTATACAAACTGAAGAAAATACAGTGATAGCCACCCACTGTCAGCAGCCAGGTGGGCCACTGGCTCAGAGTGAGTGCATTTGGGGGATGGCTTTACATATTTGAGAAACATTTATTCTGATCAAAAAAACCTTTTTTCCTTTTTGAAAACACTTGAATGGATATTGCAATTGAAATTGACTTTCAATAGTAATGACTGACTTTTAGCTATATAAAATGAGTTTTGCAAATCCTACAAAAGACTGGCCATTTGGACTGAAACCATTCATGGCAGCAGCTCTTAAGGTCTTTAGGTGTTTTCTTGTTATCAAAGTAGCTATTGAAGGCTGTTTAAATAAATGCCTCTACCTAATGTAGAAGTAACTTTATTAATTCATGTGGAAAGTCTTGCATAAAACATAACATTTTGGGGACAGCACCTGTGGCTCAGTGAGTAGGGTGCCAGCACCATATACCGAGGATGGCAGGTTGGAACCTGGCCCCTGCCAAACTCCAACAAAAAAATAGCCGGGCATTGTGGTGGGCGCCTGTAGTCCCAACTACTCGGGAGACTGAGGCAAGAGAATCACTTAAGCCTGAGAGCTGGAGGTTGCTGTGAACTGTGATGCTGTGATGCCATGGCATTCTACCGAAGGCAACAAAGTGAGACTGTATATAAAAAAAAAAAAAAAAAAAAATTAAACCTAGTAATCATTACTTTTATTTCCTATAATAGCCCAGATAAAAATTTTTTTTTATCAAGATAGAGAATGTCATAGGCCCATTAATCCATATGTGAAGTGTACTATAAAAATTAGCTATGTGGAATGACTTTAATTAGCTTGCCACCAAAAATACTTTCATTTGGTCATCTTTTCCTTGTATTTGAATTATTCAGTCAAAATAGAAGGCAAAACAAAAATACTTTCCTTTTCTACTTCATGAAGATATTTTTGCATTCACTGTGAGTTCACTTTGTAACACTGAATTAGTTTAAATTGATTTTCATATTCAATGAATAATTTCTAAGTAGGAGTAAAGAAATTTTTAAAAATTAGGAGAAAATGCTTGCTAACATAATGTCCAGTATCCTACTTTCTTATATGTTTACATGTAGAGTATTGTTCAGGGAACATTTCACTAAAAGCTAAATCTTTTGAGTAGTTGACTTCTCAACATGGGCTAGCTATGTGGGATTAAAGCAAGGTCTTGCTTTTCATTTCCTCTGCTGGTTATGAAAATCAAATCTTTTCTTGCAGAATTCAAATAGGGAGTTTGAAAGCATTAATAATTGTTTTTAAAAGAAAATATGAAAATATAGGGAAGATAAATACTTAAAGTTCTTGGATTCAGTTGATTCACAGAGTAAAGGCAGATTTTTCACTCATTTTTCACTCATACTCTAGTTCATGAAATAAACATTTAAGGCAAAATATTCCTTTGGAAATTAAGTAACAAACACAAATAGCCACTCTTCTAAATAATGTATCAGTTAAAGAGGAAATTACAATGGAAATTAGAAAATATATGAAGTTTAATAAAAATCAGATTTTAGGAGAACCTATATACATTACACTTATAAGCAAATTTATAGTCAAGGATCTGTTTCTAAAGATTGTGATAAATATATATAACATAAACTATGCCATGGTAACCATTTTTAAGGGTAAAATTCAATAGTGTTTATTATATTCATGCTATTGTGCAACTATCACCCCTGTTTTCTAAATTTTTCTATCATCCTAAACAGAAATTCTGTAACTATTAAGCAATAATTTCCTATTCACCTCTCCTCCCAACCCCTTAACCACTATTCTATATTTTATCTCTAAGAATTTTTCTGTTCTATATATTTTATAAAAGCAGACTCAGATACTAGCTGTTCTTTTGTGTCTGACTTATTTTACTTGTCATAATGTTTTTATGATTCATCAATGTTGTACTATGTATCAGAACGTCGTTTTTTAAGGCTAAATAATGTTCCTTTGGATGTGTATACCACATTTAGTTTATCCATTCATCTTCTAATGGACGTGACTTGTTTCCATGTTTTGATCACTATAAATAAATGCTGATATGACTATTGTTGTACAAGCATCTGTTCAAGTCTCTTCTTTCAATTATTTTGGGTATATATCTAGAAGTAGCATTGTTGGGTTGTATGCTAATTCTGTGTTTATGAATTTACATTTTGGGGAAATAACATTCCATTCTGTTTTCTACAGCAGGAAAACCATGTTATTTTCCCAAAGCAATTTACAAGTTTTCCAGTTTCTCCATATCCTGGCCAACACTAGTTATTTTCCTACTATTTTTTTTATTATAACTGTTCTGAAAGTTTTGATGTAATGTCTCATTGTGGTTTTGATTTACATTTCCTTAATGACTAAGGTTACTGAACATCTTTACATGTGCTAATTGGTCGGTTGATTTTTTTTTTTTTTCTGAAATGTCTATTTCCAGTCCTCTGTCCATTTTTTAAATTGGGTTGTTTGTATTTTTGCTGTTGGATTTTACTACTTTAAAAAAAATTCTGGATAGTCAACACTTGCAAAATATATGATTCACAAATATTTTCTCCCATTCTGTAGGGTGTCTTTTCTTTCTTTTGATAATTCCTTTTGATGAATACAAGTCTAAAATTTTGATAAAGTACAATTTATCTATTTTTTTCTCTTATTACTCTGCTTTTGGTTATATATTTAAGAATATGTTGCCAAATCCAAGTCTATGATTTATCCCTAGGTTTTATCCAAAGGGTTTTTTAGTTTTATCTTTCATATTTAGGTTGTTTATTCATTTTGAATTAATTTTGTAAGGCTCATAAGGTTCACATTCAACTTCATTCTTTGTGTGTCTTTGTGTGGGAAATTCAGTTGTTGTATCATTGTGTGTTAAAAAGACAATTCTTTCTCTCCTAAAACAAACTTGGTATTCTTATGAAAAATAAATTAGTTATCAATGTATGGGTTTATTTTGGAACTATCAATTATATTTCATATCAGTGCTTATATACAATATACTATATAAATATATAAAATATAAGCACTTGTATACAATATAAGGACTGATATATAATATAATATATTATAATACAATATAATGTAACTTATGTACAATAGTACAATACTGTTTTTTATTTCTGTAGTTTTGTAGTAAATTTTGAATAGTGAATTGGGAATCTTCTGACATTGTGTAGTTCCTAGATTGTTTTGACCATTTTGGCTCCTTAAAATTCCATAAAATTTTGAAAATCAGCTTTTCCACTTCCACAAAATATGTGGTTAAAATTATAAGGGGGGTGAGTTGTGTTAAATCTGTAGATAATTTTGGATATTGTTGATACTGTAACAATATTAAATCTTTCTACCCATCCATGAACATGGAATTTCTTTCTATTCAGGGAGGACTTCTTTAATTTCTTTCAGCAATAGCTGGTAGTTTTCAGTGTACAAACTTATCACTTCCTTCGTTATAGTATCAAGTACTTTTTTTCTTTTAAGTATTATTATAAATGGAATTACTTTTTGGCTTTTTCTTTTGGATTGTCCATCGTGTGTATATAGAAACACAACTAATTCTGTGTGTTGATAATGTGTCCTGCAATTTTACTAAATGTATGTCTTTCATCTAGTAACTTACTTGAAAAATCTTGGGGATTTTGAATACATAGGATCATGATGTCTATGAATAGAAATAGTTTTCTTTCTCTTCCATTTGAATGCCTTTTCTTGCCTGATTGCAATAGGTGGGACATCGAGTAAGAATATGGAATGGTAATGGTAAAAGTGGGCATCCTTGTTTGTTTTAAAAGAAATATTAAAGGAAAATGGTAAACAGAAGAAAGAAAATAAAACAGTAAATAGAATAAAACTAAAAGAATAAACATTTTTCTATCCTAAATGAATATAATACAAATAATAGAATTTACTAAAACATAGCACTTAAAAATGAGAGGTAATACTCAGCTAGTGTTTTGAAAAGGACTGTGGAGCAACTTTCAAACAAGCCTCCAGTGGTTGATGATTTCTGGAAAGTAATGTAGAAGAACTGGAGCAGAATATGAAGCAAACTGCTGTAATTATGTATGTAATTTTCTTTCAATGACTGAAGCTAATATGGTAGGTTCATGAACATTTGTTATATAATTTTCTATATTTTCATATATGGTTTAAATATAGCAAAAACTTCATAATTATAATTTAAAAGGAGACACAAAGAATGTTTAGTTTTTACAATATTTTTATATATTTAAAACATACATTTGTCTTCTAGTTATGTCTCATGAAAAAAAAATCTTGTGTTAAGACATAGAAATAAAGGCCTAAACAATTTTCTTGCGAAGGAATGAAGTAATATCTACAAGAGATGGGAGGAATCTAACATCAAAACAGACTTCAAAGTTATTGCTCTTTTTTTAATTTGGAGTATTTATAAAAATTAACTGCCATCCATTTTCAGTCTGTGCTTACATTTAGTAATAATAATTTTTTTTTATGAACTGTAATTCTGGACCACAAAATAAAAAAAGAAACTAAAGAAATGAATGTACGAATGAAAATATCATATCCCTCAGACATCAGAACAATGTGGTTTTTGAAAAAATAAGTGTTTCTATCTGAAACCGACAGTGTCAAAGTTCTACTGAAGTTATTTCTCTTCAGATTAAGAAAGAACTTGTTTATTTCTTTTAAAATAACTCAGAATTTAACATTTTATCCATAAAAATATTATTCCATATTTTTTTCTAGCAATATACATTTTTATTAATCCGGTGTTATGAAAAAGCCAAATACTAGATCTCAGGAGTGATCTCATGCTTTTTTTTCTCTTTAAAATTGTAATATTTTTATATTGTCAGTCGAATTTATAAACCAATTTTGGATTACTCCCTTATAGCAAGGTGAGATAGCAATGTCTCACTTTGTCTCAGCAAAGCAGTCTGTGCTTAGAATGATGACATCTCATGTTAAGAGGACATGGGCACATTTCAATGAATAAATTCATGAAGTCTCACCGCTCTGTGACCCCAAATCTCTAGTCTTTTTCATTTCAACTAGTTCTAACTCATTACTGTCTTAACAAAAGAAGCCATTTTATTTCACTTTTGATCTTATCTGCCCTTTAAAGGTGAAGAAGCATAATAAAACCAAGAAGATAGGACCCTGACTTTTTCTTTCTTTAAATAGACAGCAAATCCTTTGCCTCATTTTAATATTCAAAAAACTATAATTGCCTTATTTTAATATTCAAAAACTATAATTTTTCATTTATATATAGATTATACACCCATTCTGAAAATATAATTATTTCCACCTTTAGCTAATTTGTTTTCAAAAATGCCTCTGTCGTGGATGAAGTGGATTAACATGCAGAAATTATTCCCGTGGTACTCTGAAGAGATGGGGCAGACGGGTGAGCCCAGACAGTCCCTGCAAGGCAGCACAAGTCAGAGACAAATCATTAAAATGCTGCTGAAGGGTCTTTTCATGACAAGCTCACAGAGTAACGTTCTTCATTACCTTTTCTAAGTCCTGATTCCTAAAATCTTGCTAATTCACATTCATATACAGGTTCCAAGATGCTATTAAGTTTCTAAGATCTGAGGAGTAGGGGATGATTTGCAGCAGAATTGCTTACCCACAAGTTCTAATAGAAATCAGATGAGTGTGGCAGATTTACCACAGGGAATTACCACTTCTGCTTCTTAAAACCTCCTGAAAGGAGAGTGATAGAATAAAAAGGGGTAAAACCACAAGGACACAGAGAAAATGAGGTGACACAAGAGATTTTAATAAATCTTTGAAATACAGAACATGGGAGGAAGGAGAATTGGTAAATTACTTTAAAAGCGGAAATAGTTATTACTTCAATGCCTTTATGGAGGGGGAGTAGAAAAGTAATAAAGAAGTTATTTTTCAAGACCCAGGACTTGAAGGTATAAGGTAACAGTGGAAAGTAACAGAGATATTCAGGACCGTAAAGCCTGTGGTTTAACACACAGATTTTTCCTTTTTACACTTAGAGTGCCTGGTATATTTCCCTCACATCCACCTGTCTCGCCCTTTCTGCAGTGGTTTACTTTTAATTTCTCCGACCAATGCTCTAGCCTCAAAGTTGCAAGTACAGCAGAAGATGAGGGCGAAGAGAGGAGAAATATGGAGATGAAGTTGAGATCAGCAGGTCCTTCCCACTAGTAGAAAATACCTGCAGCCGGCAGGGATGTTCAGAGGGAGAACACAGTGGGAACGGAGAGTAACGAGGAAGGACAAATAAGTCAGACTGAAATAAAAGGAAGGATGATCAAGTGGGAAAATCAGAATGCTGTAAAGACAGAGGTACTCAAAACAATCATTGCCATCAGAATTTTATTTGTTTACTTGCAATATTTTATTTTGAAGACAGTATTTTTTCAAAAAGTATTTTTCAAGCAGAAAGCTTGAAATTTATATGTATATAAATATATACAAATACATAAATATGTATATAAATATAAATAGATCATACAGAGCTTCAGTATTGAATACTATACATACTACTGCATTTGTTAATCCAGCAATGTTAAGCAGAATGGCTCTTTTTGGTGTTTTTATATAGTAACGATGCCTGAGAGAGGGTCTCTTTGTAACACAGCTATTATTTTGCTCATCTCACTATAAGGAAATTTTTAGTTACTTTTTTATTTAGAAAACCTTAAACCTCACTAAAGTAAAAAAAAATAAGCTTTTTATTAGTTATATTTATTTCATAACACATGAGAAATATTTGAGACATATGTATACTTTTATTGTGTTGTTACATCCTATTTTTCTCTAAAATGCCATTTGTTTAAAAGACAGGAATAATCATAATCATCATCTTTCAATCTTTTCACTTGAAATGAGATCACAACAATTTTAAAACACAATCGTGCCATTAAAGAAATGTTTTTCTTTTGTTTGGATGCCATTTATCATTAATGGTTGTTTAAGCAATAGATGGAAGAAAGAAAACGTATAGTAAATGAGGCACAAAGTATTATTATTAATAGCATATTCCCTGGTATTTTATTGAAATTTACCCTTCAATAGATTCTTCTGCAGTGCACAGCTGTGACTCACTTTGTTAAAATCACCCTTTTCACCTCATATCCTACGTGTCTTTTTTGTTTGTCATGTAATAACAGTTTCTTGAACTGCTGTTATAAGAAGATCAGTGGAATATAAATGCTTTGACCTCTGTTTTATACACAAGCTTAAAATAATTTGTTAAGATTATAGTAAGGAAGCGACAAGTTTACATTATGCTCAGTGACAAAGGTTAGACAGAAAACAACTTGTCAACTGTCCCTACGTCTATGAAGTCTTCAGGGCAGCACCATTTTAATCTCATTTTCAACCAACCTGAAGAGAAGAATGCAGTTATTTACCTACCTGTCTAATGAAATACCAAATGTGATGATTTGGCAGACAGGAGGACAGGGAAATTGTGTAGGCTGTCAATTTTATTTCATAATTTTTCATAATGATCAATCCATTTCTAACAGCATATTACACTTGCTAAAGTAATTCATAACATTTAGTTTCTATTCCTTGGCATTTATATGGCTACTAAGTGATGTAATAGGTTAAGGAAGATATAATTAGTCGTAGTATCACTATGGGCAGAATGCCATAAAATGCTTAGAATTACTTTTGTTTTATTTCTTCTTTTCTCCGAAGGACTTTGAAGAGGGGTAGGTAATATAATCAAGAGTGGAATCGATCTACTGCCAGCATTGCCTTTGTGTAGATTATGATACGTGCCTTATCTAATGCTCACCCTCAGGCAAGCAGATACTGAACTCTTGCTGAGACCTTTTGATGAATATTTTCTATTTGTACTGTTACATGAAAATCTAATGTAAACTGTCACTACATTCTGCTATATAGAGAAATAATAGTCATAATACTATATTTTTTATGATGCCAGAATGCAATCAGAAGAATATGCATTTGGAAATTTTTCTTCAGGGCTAACTTTTCTATTTCATAATCATGGTGGTACATTAGCTACATTAATGAATAATCATTATTGACCTTCTTAAATACAGGTTATTACTATAATCTTTCAGTTTCTGTACTTATTGTAAGTTAATGCAGAAGGAAATTTTCATGCTGAAATCTTACATGTATTATAGGGAAATCTATTTTATATTGTACCATCATAAAAATACTAATAATATAGATATTCACTTTAGATGGCAATGGATAATTTTAAAATATTAACTATTAATATCTTCCTTCATTCTCTCCAAAAAATAATATTGCTTTAGATTAGCTAACAAGAACAAATCTATCTATTTAAATATAGCAGCGAACAGCAAAAAGAATGTTCTTGCATTTGCTTTTGCTTCACCATTCACTGGTGAAATAATAGCTACAGTCTATGTTTGTTATGGGGTCAATAAATGGACTACAGAATTTACCTGTTTTGAATGTATTTTTTATTATAAATGAAGGTGTCATCACCCTAATTTTTTATTAAGAAAACAGATCTGCAAAGTCATGTAACTTGTCCCTACTAGGTTAGAAAAAGAAGCCAAGATTCAATTCTCTATCAGATTCACCTCAAAGACTCTGACTGTCCACCCTTCCATACTGCAGCTTTGTGATGGGGAAGCATCATTCAGTTTCATCAGTAGGACTTGTTTACATGCTTGTTTACGTGTTTCAGCATTTTGATGCTGAAACACCTTAAAATTACTTTATACAACACTTACCAAGTTTGATGGATTGAAGGGTTTTGTCTTGTCTACAATTCATATTGAAACTTAACTCCCAATGCAATAGATGCTCATCAGCTTACAATGGGCTTTACATCTCAATAAACCCATCGTAAGTGAAAAATGCATGTAATATACCTAACCTACAGAATGTCACAGCTTATCTTCGTCCGCTCTGAATGTGCTCAGAACACATACTTTCGCCTGTAGTTGGGCAAAATCGTGTGGCCCACAGCGCACTGCAGGGTATCAATTGTTCATCCTCGTGTCTGACAGGGAGCTGCGGCTCATGGCTGCTGCCCAGCATCACAAGAGTGTGTAGCACTGCATGCCACTAGCTTGGGAAAAGAGAATATTCCAAATTCCACGTACAGTTTCTACTAAATGCCTATCACTTCATAGAATTGTAAAATTTTTAAAAAAGGTGATTCTAACTTGGGACCATCTGTATAAAGAACTGGAGTCTCTAAGAGGTGAGCAGGTCATAAGGGCTTTCCCTGCTAGTGGAGAATAATGAAGGCTTTTCTAAGAGAGACATCATACATTGTTAAACCCTTTTCTAATGCTTTGGTTTCTTCTGCCACCTGAGCACACAGCATCAGTTTCCTCTAGGATGCAGCAAGCAAGATACCATGTTGGAAGTGGAGACTAAGCTCTAAAGAGGCACCAAATCTGCCAGCACCTTGATACTGGACTTGCAACGTCCAGAACTTGAGAAATAAATTTCTATTCTTCATAAATAATCCAGTTTCAGATATTTTGTCATGCCAGCACAAACAAGGTAAGATATCAAGGTTTTTATTTTAAAAGTATATAAACTTTACTTAAGGAAGGACAAACACACCTATATGATGGAAACATATTTTCACTTTAAATGCCATTATTTTCATCTTCATAGCCTACCCTTTTTTAATAAAGGAAAGTTTAACTTAAATTGGACTGCACTAATTTGAATAGTTTTTTTAGTGAATATTCTCTGTAAAAGTATTTAAAAAAATGATTGAGAGATATTTATTTGGGTTTCCATATTGGAAAAGAAAAAATAAAAAATTAGATGGGAAAAGACAAAGTCCTTATTGTAAATTTTTTAAGTCATAGTTTAATTAAAGAGAAATGACTTCTTTTGAAAAATCTTAAAAATTTCAAGTAATATACATCTTGTTGTTTTCTTTGTTTTAGAATTAATTAATATTACAAAGTTTGATTGCTTTCCTATATTTTTCCATATACAGTCTTTAGTTTTTATTGTTTTTAAATCTCCAAAATATTAAATCTATCCACACAAATGTTAGAGCACATAAAATATAAATATGCTATTCCAGCTTAATAACTCAATGTCATGGGGCAAGTATCACATAGTATTCTTATTAGAAAAAAAGTCAAATGTATTTTAACTGAATATTGAAATTAAGCACAAATCAAAAGACTTGAAAACTTTAACAAATAATGAGCTGAACATTCGAATATCAATAAAAATGCTCTTTAAAAGCATGTTATTAATGATAAATTATCAATAATGTTAAGAGAGCTATTATGAATGGTTTTTAAAAAGTTCTCAAATTATTAGATTAGATTTTATAAAAATCTTGAGAAGTAGAAAGAACATGTGTTTTTACCTTTGATTTATGGATAAGAATACAAGGTGTCTGGTGAAATTATTTATCTTATATAGATAAATATTATTCAAGATCTGCCAGTTAAATTTGTGGACACATCCTAGAAAAAGCGCACATACCTCATTTCTAAATATCACTATGGTCACCTTTCCTTGGGAAGCTATGTGTCCACCCACAGCAGCACTTAGTCCACCCTCCAAAGCAATTTTGAAACTCATTCGGGAATGGCCATTAGAACTGTCATCATATTTCCCTGATGTCTTCAATGTCATCAAAATGTCTTCTTTCTAACATTTCCTTTACCTGTGAGTAAACAAAAAAGTCACTGGGGACCAGATCAAGTGAGTGGGGAGTGTTCCAATACATTTATTTGTTAACTGGCTACAAACTCCCTCATAGACACTGCCACATCAGTTGGTGCATTGCTGTAGTGCAAAAGCCATGAATTGTTGGTCAAGATTTTCAGCTAAGATTTTTCTACCTGTTTCTCTATCAATGTTTACTTGGTCTGCTATGCTTCTCACAGTCAGCCAATTATTTTGATGTGCAATTGCATGAATTTTTGCAATGCTTTCATAAGTTTTGCTTGTTACTGACCACCCTGACCTCTCTTCTACAGTGACACTTTCTCTCCCCTCAAAAAAATATTCAGTCCAGGGCGGCTCCTGTGGCTCAGCGAGTAGGGCGCCGGCCCCATATACCGAAGGTGGCGGGTTCAAGCCCGGCCTCGGCCGAACTGCAAAACAAAAAAAAAAATAGCTGGGCGCTGTGGCGGGCGCCTGTAGTCCCAGCTAC
>CAUYON010007566.1:0-25440 GCA_963573935.1 Arctocebus calabarensis
GACTGGGAGAGAAACGGAGAGAGCTTCTCTCTCCCCACTAGAATTTTCTCCCTCTAACAGATGCCTTAATGTTTTCTGTATTCTTTTCTTTCTTTTCTGTGAATAAATTCTGTCTTACAAAAATAAAAAAAATAAAAAAAAACATTTTTGTTGTAGTTGAGTTCCACCTTTCATGCCTTGTGGTCTGAGAAGATGCAAAATAAAATTTCAATTCTTTTGAGGTTTGTTTCGTGTCCTAGGATATGTTAAATTTTGGAGAATGATTCCATGGGCCGATGAGAAGAATATGTTCTTTATCTGTGGGATGGAGTGTTTTATATGCATGTATCAAACACGTTTGTTCTATGGTCTCATTTAAGTCCCTTATATCCTTGTTTAAGTTCTGTTTAGAGGATCTATCCAGCTCTATAAGAGGAGTGTTAAAGTCGCCTATTATTATGGTATTATAGGATATCTTATTGCTCAAACTGAGTAAGGTCTTTTTCAACAACCTAGGAGCATTTAAATTAGGTGCATAAATATTTAGAATTGAAACATCTTCTTGTTGTATTTTTCCCTTGACCAATATAAAGTGACCATCTTTGTCTTTTTTGACTTTAGTTGCTTTAAATCCACATATATCTGAAAATAAGATTGTAACTCCTCTTTTCTTCTGAATTTCGTTTACCTGAAAAATTGTCTTTCAAACCTTAACTCTGAGTTTTAATTTGTCTTTTGAAGCTAGGTGTGTTTCTTGCAGACAACATTGTGTTTTTTAATCCAGTCAGCCAATCTGTGTCTCTTCAGTGGGGAATTTAAGCCATTAACATTTATTGAGATAATTGATAAGTGTGGTAGTGTTCTGTTCATCTTATTTTGTGTGAGTCAATTGTGTAGTTTTATTTTTTGCATCAGTGTGGAAGTTAGGTTCTGTCCTTTAATTTCTGAGTTCTTACTTTGCTGCTGATCCATTTTGATGGTCAGTGTGTAGAACAGGTTGAAGTATTTCCTGTAGTGCTGGTCTTATTGTGGTGAATATCCTCAATGATTGTATATCAGTAAATGATTTGATTTATCCGTCAATTTTAAAGCTTAGCTTCACAGGATATAGAATTCTGGACTGGAGATTGTTCTGTTTAAGTAGATTAAAGGTAGATGACCGTTGTCTTTTTGCTTGGAAAGATTGATTATAGAAGTTTTCAGTCACCCTGATGGATTTGCTCCTTATTGGCACATATTCCTTGCAGCTTGAAGAATCTTTTCTTTTGTCTTGACTTTGGACAGGTTCATCACAATGTGTCTTGGGGAAGCTCTGTTAGAGTTGAGATGACCTGGAGATATCCCTCTGAAAGGAGAGTGTCAGAATCTTTGGTGATATTTGGGAAATTTTCATTTATAATATTGTCTAGTATAGCTTCCCTTCCCCTGGGGCATTCTTCTTCCCCTTCTGAAATACCTATAACTCGTATGTTTGAACATTTCCTAGAGTCCCATAATTCTGTCAGCATATGATCTGCTTTTTCTCTCTTCTTTTATGCCTCTTTAACTATCTGAGTTATCAAGAGCTAAATTGTCTATCTCTGAGATTCTTTCTTCTGCATGGCCTAATCTGTTTTTGATACTTTCCATTGCATCTTTAATTTCCCTAATTAACTGCTTCTGTTCCTTCAGCTCCTTTATATCCTTTTTGTATTCTTCATATCGTTCATCTCTTAATTGATTCTGTTTTTGGATTTCCTTTTGGTTATTTCCCACTTTATCAGCAGTTTCCTTCATTGTTTGCTTCATTTCCTTGATTGTTTTTATCATTTGTATTCTAAATTCCCTTTATGTCACTTCTACCATTTCCTTATAGGTAGAAATCTCTGCAGCAGCTACCTCATAGTCCCTTGTGGGGGTTGCTCTGGCCTGGTTTGTCATGGTGCCAGGAGTTTTCTGCTGATTCTTCCTCATGAGAGATTTCTTTTATCTGTTTCCTTGTCCTAATTTTACCTTCACTTCCTCCTGCTCTTTAAGTTGCCATGCCTCTGGACTAGGGTTTCGATGAGTCCTTTTGGTACAGGATCAGAAGGATGAGAAGATTGAAGAGCAAGAAGGGCAAAAAGGAAAAAGAAAAAAAGAAAGGAAAAGGAGAAAGGAGAGGGAGTGGGTAGAAGGGACTATTGTCAAAAAGAAGAGAGGCACAAAAAGAAGGGGACAGGTACAATATAGGTGTACAGTAGGGTACTTTGACCCAACCTTAAAGATCCCCCAACTCTGTGGGTGCCTGATTTGTTGGTTATGTCAGTAGCTCTTTGCCAGCCTGTTTGGACCCCACCTCCACCAATTAGAAAAGAAAGACAAAAATGCAATAAATCAAACCAAAACAAGAAAACCAAAAACTTTACAGGATGAAATTGGGGGAAAAACCAAATAATAGGGTCAGAAACACTAGCAAAAATGAAGTTATAATTGTTGAAAAAGGCAACAATGGAAAATTATATTTAAACTTGAAAAATGAAGAAATAAAAGAAAGAAAAAAAAGAAAAGAAAAATCTATCAGGAAAATTGTGAAATTAAAAACAAAAAATAAAATAGAATAAAACAACACAAAACAAAACCAAAAACAAAGCGGTATATATATCTTGCTGAATATTATATGGGCAACAGGTGATCTTCTGGTGTATGATATGTTAATCACAATGCTGATAGTGCTCTATGAAATGGAAATTGGTGGCCTCTAATGATTTCTCCAATCCCGCAGGGTGGAGAGCCTAAATCCTCCTCAGCCCGCTTAGAAGTCACTTTAAATTGCTAACTTGGGCTAAGCAGAAGCTTTCCCAGGAAAGTTCTTCTTGCTGGGATCACTCCTTAAGTGGCTATCCATATACCTAGGGTGCCAAAACCAGTCTCACTTTATGCCCCAGAGGGCTAAGGCTGCAAGGTGTCTCAGTCCCTGCAGTTAGTCTGCTCCATCACTAGATTACTCACTCCCACCTGATGCTTGTTCTGTGACCCTGAGGGTGGAGCTTGCCCCGAAAGTTCTCCCACAATGGCTCCACATGGCCTGCAACCCTTTAACATACATTTCAGGGGCAGTTGGGAGGACTTGAGGTCTATTAGCAAATATGCACTTCAATCTTTATTAGATTATCTAATCTGAAACCCTTTTTTTGATAATCAAAATTATTATCAAAGATTTTCTGAGTGCCTGCTATGAGCAAAGCTTTGATTAAGACTCTGAAATGAGGCAGGGTATACTGGCTTAAGCCTGTAATCTTAGCACTCTGAGAAACTGAGGCAAGAGAATCCTTTGAGCTCAGGAGTTCAAGACTAGATTAAGCAAAAGTGAGACCCCATTTCTACTAATAATAAAAAAATTGGCTGGATATTGTGGCTGATGACTGTAGTCTGAACTACTTGGGAGGGTAAAGCAAGAGGATCCCATGAGTCTAAGAGTTTGAGGTTGCTGTGAGTTAAGCTGATGCCATGGCACTGTAGCCCGAGCAACAGAGTAAGACTCTGTCTCAGAACGAAATATAAAAATAAAGACTCTGAAATGAGAACCTGACTCTTATAACAGTGTTTCCATCCATATCCCAACAGTTCTGTGTATGAACAGATGGTGTCTATGACACATACTAGTAAATGCAAAGGTCCTTCTGGTACTGGGGGGCCTTCAAGGAAACTGTCTTTTCCTGGGTGAAACAGGGGCAGAAACTGCAGTTCAGCTAGCAGACTACTGGACATTGCAAAGCCAGAACAGTACTGGAGGCAACCAACCTTGACCCATTACGGATGTGAGAGTGGGCAATCGCAGAACATCCACAGGGCTTTCTTTGGAGCAGAAACTCCCTTACGGGGAAAGAAAAATCAAAGTTCAAGGTTAATGGAAAAGCATTCCATCTCTGTTTTCTAATACATACCTATCAGGAATGGTAAATATTTCTGAAGTATCATGTGATATGCAAGCAACAAGAGACTTAATTCCCTATGTTTGACAAATGTTGAATAGCTAGAGAACTAGATAATTATATATTTAAGATACCAAGTGTAATACATAAAAACACATCAGTAAAAAGCATCAATGAGAAAAACAGTGATATATAAGCTAAGAAAGCAGAGAAATAAGTACATCCCATACCAACATAAATTCCTCCCATCTCAGACCTGCTTTTGTAGAGGATAGGAACAATAAGATAAAAGAAATCTTTTTCAGGATGCACCAGTTCCCTAAAGAGAAAACAGAAAGGAAGCCAGGCAAGCTTAAGAATCCCCTGTGCTTCTCAATAGCTTCTTCTTTGCCCCATTTTCTGCAGAGACAGGTCACTCCGCGTCACTTCCAGCCCCAGCCCTCTACTGCTAATTGCCCCTCCAGGTTTTTATTTACTTTTCATCTTAGAAAAAAAGGGAATTGGGAAATAGATTTCTTTCTCAGCCTTTCCTTTCTTGTAGGAACATTTCTATACTCTACCAATCCTGTAGCACCTGCCTGAGAGACTACACAAAGAGGAGGAGGGTGGGAAGGAAAATAAAGAGGAGGATAAAAGTAGTTAAAAACTTAATTTAATATACTACACTAAAGATGCTGAAAAATGCATTTACTTCAGAACCTCCACCACTGAGTACTGTGAAGTAACATTTAGCTCTAATAGGGTTTCTGCTTCATCAGCTACAATAATTATTTTGCTAAATTTGACTTCGACATTTTGTATAATGATCTCCATGTTTGGGGGGCTCTTTTCTAAGTGAAAGCACAAATACATGTGTGTGATTTGCTTCACCTCATACGCTTGGCATGCCTTCCTTTTCCCAGACTAAGATGTGTCTTTACCCTCTCCCTGTCATCATGGAAGTCAAGACCATCCATCTCTCCCCTCCAGACCCCATCCCCACCCCCCATGTAATTGACAATTTGCCACCTCTACCCTTTTTCTCTAAAACTAGATAAGCTTCTATGCAACTTGTAAGAATATTCTGTCCCCTTCAAGAAACTCCAGAGAGGCTGATCTTGAATATGTGCAAATGTATTATTTAAAAAATGATATTGAGATCAAACTGTGATGTGTGTTTATAACTTTTTGATCTCTATTTTTGTCCTTTATTAACTATCACCTTACCCTACTTCTGCAAGTGCTAGCTACAGATTTTCATTCACACCTACCGGCAAAGCCAACCCACAGGGAGGCTCTCAGCAGTGCCCTTTGAGAACCAGCCCAGCAGACGAAAGGCAGATGGAAAGTTCCAGGGGTTCTGATCTGAGCATTTAAATGATCTTTGAGTATAACACAAATATGTGAGATATGTATTTTTAGTTTCCTATGCAGAGCAATAGAATGAAGACAATGCAAAGATCCCTGGTGAGTGTGTTGCACAGAAAATACCTAGGAGAAATGACAGCAGAAAATGAATTTGAGAGACCCTGGGAAGGTCTCTAGACAGCAAAAATGCTATTCATAATAATCCTTTCCACTGTCTGACACTCTGTCTTTGCAAATTATATCATAGCCACTGTTTTCTTCTTTTTCTTTTGTCTGATTTTGTAATTCTTATCTGGGTATGGGAATGATAGTAGGGACACATGGTTTTGTCTCCATTTTACACATCCTGGATGATTCAAGACCTTAGGAATAAGTTGGTGGCAATGATCATGTCATGTCTACCAAGGGTTCTCTTGGTGACTACACTGTCTTAGAGGATAAGTTAGTGTATTTTGGAATACACTAAAATACACTAACTTATAATCTAGTAAACAAGGCTATGCACCTCTTTAATATTTAGATAATATGTAAAAGGGAAAAAATTAAAAATATTTTAATATAACTGTCATCAATCTCTATGCAAACAATAAATGCTTAATATGCTGTAACATATGATTTATGAGATTTAGAATTCCTCAATATATACTTTCCACATCCCAAGATGAAGAAACAAGGAAGAATAAGATGTACAAAAAATCACTTAGACGTCTGTTGGCTAAACAGCAAATCCAGTCTGGTTCCAGAATGGTTTTCTGACACACTATTCCACCAATGATAAATTAAAGCAGCTTTTCCTAATGCCAGGACTCCTTGCTTGAAAATGGAACAGGTTTATGCAAGTGAAACACCAGAAGAATAATTAAAATCGAGATGTTACCTATTAAATCTAATCTCCGTGTCCACAAATAAGAACATTGTAGCTTCCAACATAAACCAGATCTCACTGTTGAAGAATGACAACAGGAATTTTTTCAGGTTCATTCATAAACTTTGTGAAGAAGGGTTTGTAACTAACTTGTTTTCTTATGTCATAGAACATGCACTTTCTTTCTGCTATATAATTTCCTATTATTTTTCACTTTTTTTTTTGGAAACAGGATCTTGCTATGTTGTCCAGTCTAGAATGCAGAGGCTATTCACAGGCACAGTCACAGCACACTACATCCTTAAACACCTGCTTTCAAGCTATTTTCCTGCTTCAGCTTCTTAAGTAGTTAGGACTACAGACAGGTGTCATCCCCAAAATCCAGCTTACTTTTCACTATTTTACATGCTATATTTCAGCTCCTGCTTTGTGAGGAAAAACTCCTAATGAGGATACCATACAATAATAAAGGTATTAATGAGTAAAAAGCATGTATTTAAAGAGTATCTAAAGCATTTCTTTAAATTCTGCCTCTGATTCTTTCTCTTATTTAAAAATCTTTCTATCTTTCCATCTAACTATTCCTTTTGACTTGCTAGTACTACTCTCATTACTATGAAATTCTCCAAATTACCATCTACAGTGACTACTTGGCTATGCATCTTAGAAGTAGCAAATAAGTAGAATAGAAGATTTCTATGTGCGAACATGCAGCTTAGTTCTTACATTTACAATGTGATTTGATAAGTGTAACAACCTCGTAAGGTAGGTGATGCTTTTTATGTCTTAATGTTGTAATAATTTCCCCTCTCTCTTGACTTCTTCATGTTGATATCTGAGACAAAATGCATATATCTCCCCCTAAAATGAATTTCACCCATCATCTGTCTTTCAATAAATGATATGACCAGCTAAAATACAAGCATAGTTCTTATTCCCTCTTTCCCTCATCCTCTGTGTTCAATAATAATAGCAGTGTCATAGACTCTCTGTCCCCCAAATATCTTAAATACAGTAGAACCTCCATAGGTGACCACATCCTTGCATTGACCACCCACTTTAGTTGGCCTAATTTTCATAAACTGGACATGCAGCATATGTACGTATCAGTATGGTAGACCTAGTTCTTTATGCTGACCACCTCCATATGTTGACTAGTTTGTCACAGTCCCTTGTGTGGTCAGCTCACTATATTTGCACTTTCCCCAAGTGCTTGTGTCCACTGTGGTTCAGTTCTTCATTACCACCAGTCTAGACATGTGTCACGGTAGTCTTCTTACTGACATGATGCTTCTATTTCTGTCTCACAATAAGTGAAAAGAGTGATATTTTAAAATGTAAATCAAATTTTATGTCTTTTTCACTATAAACCCTATAATGGCTTCCTATCACATTAAAAATAAAATGCAAACCCTGTATGCTGGCCTTAATGATCTGGCCCAGAAAAATCCTGAGACTCGCTCATTCTCCACCTTGCTTCTCCCCCCTTCAAGAATAGTGCTTCTTAAAAGCTTCAATTTTATCTTCAGTTTTGTGCATTGGTATCTTAGCACTTGTTTCCTCCAGCATTTTACATAGTAATTTTTATGAATAAGATCTCAGCTTTAAAAGTAACCTAAAGAGGCTTTTTCTGACCACCAAATTTAAAGTTTTCACCTATATAGGGAAGGTGCTTGTCATTGTCTGATATTTTCCTTTTTCACTTATTAATTTACTTGTTTATGTTTTGTTTCCCCATAAGATCAGGAACCGTGCTTATCTTGTTCACTATCAGGATAAGATAAGTGATGTCTAAGGTGTAGAAAAAGTAAAAATGTGGACCTCTTTGTTCAAAAATTTTAAAAAATTTCAAGACAAACAGCAGAACATGAAGCTTAGGTGTCTCTAAGCTCAGAGCCCTATGTCACTGCCTACACTGCTGGTCCACAGAGTCTTCACCATTGTACCCCGAGCATATATTTGTTTGAACACTTTTTTCATTTTTAAAATAAATGATTTATTCATTTATTTTTGAATAAATGAACACATAAATGAACAAATGAGATTAAGAAAATTGCACTGGAGGGAATGAACTTATTAAACACGAAAAATGAAATGTGGAGTTAGGATGGAAGCTCAGGCAGTCTGAGTCTGAACTGGCATTTCCTCTCAGCCACGTGCTTCATTGCTGCCCATTGCAAATAAAATCTAATTCAAAGTAAATCCATCCTCTTTCAATGAAACTTAACACCATGCAGAAATAAAGAATGGCAAAAAAGAGCTCCAATTCTAAAGGATTTATGTGTTAAGTATTCTAAATAAGCAGGTTATAAAAAAGAGAAATTGAATGTGCATAAGATGGAGTGGTTGGTAGTTGCATTTGCAGTAGATTTTGAAGGTTGATAATATTGTGGTAAGTGGGCAAAAAGGAGCATTTATTTTAGAAGAAGACCCAATAGAGGAAGGACACGAAGTGTTTAGGAACATGGGGAGAAGTCCAATGTGATGGAGGAAAGGCTGTGTGAGGGGAAATGGGGAGGAATAGAGCAGACATCTCTGGGGGGGTCTCAATTATGATAAATATTTAACAGAGAGAGGTTTCACTCTTTTTAGTAGAAATGAGAACCAAGACAATTGCATTCTGAAACCAGAACTTGAGGAAGATAAACCCGATATAGTGGACAAAGTGAAGGAGGGGGAGAAACCACAGGCCACTCGCTTGACCCTAAATGGAGTGCTGATACTTGGGCTCTTAAGGGAGAAAATGATCATGGAGGGGAATCACAAAGACAAAGAAAGATGTAAATGATCCACTGGGGGTAGGGTAAATAGGGATTTCAAGTGATGATTCTTAAGTCTTAAATCTCCAGCTTACCATGAGCTTGCAGCTTATTGTGAGCTTGCAGCATCACAAACATTATGTTTAAACTTTATAAAACACCCTGGAGATATATCTTCTTATTTATCTTCAAATCACACCAGAGGAGCGGCATGGCTCAGAGAAGTGAATTAACTTGCTGAAGGAAACATGGTAAGCACAACAGGTGGAATATGAACTTACATCTATGAGACTCGACTCTACTGTTTCCTGCCTAGGTAATAAGGAAAATCAAGGAAGGAAGCAAGGAAGTGAGAGCAAGGAGCTGGTTGAGAAACTTTCTCCACTAATTGCCTTATAGAGGTCACACTTCTTTTATAGGTGCATGTGATGGGCCTTGAATTTCATTTTTTAAATCTAGAAACTGTCTTTACTTTTATTTAGGCTTGTACAATAAATAGCTTGGGACTAGTCACTTACTAAATATTTTATAAATTCTTTATAAGTATTATGCAAAGTTGCAATACATAGTTGGGGATGAAAAATACCTAAATTTCAATAATATAGATCTAATTCATTTGGTAAAATAAAAACCAGTAGTGACTAAGAGATAGGGGAAAAAAGTCATTTTAGTAGATTTATGAATAACATTAAATAATTCTTTTCCCCAACCTGTTATTTAGTCCCCAGGGGTTGTAGAGGATTGATGAAAAAATATTAAACAAACATCAGCAATGTTTACTATGGTAACACTCTTCTCAGGAAAGATTATACTCAACTACCTGTCTTGAACATACTATTATCTTTGGAATGTTTTTAGCAATATTGCTCATTAGACCAATACATCAATTCCCTCCCTCCCATTTGTCTTATCAGAGACAGTTGTAATTTATCCAAAAGTTACTTGCTTTAGAGTAACCCATCATCCTACCAGCATCTGAAGTATGTCTCCCCTTGGGAACCATATGACCATTTCATTTAATTTAAATTAGGAAAAAAATGAACTAAATCTTGTTTTCCTCCCCTGAGGGAAAACATGCTTCACAAATGAAGAATTCTCACCCTAAGAAGCTCTAAGCCCTACACGTTGTCAAGAAATACATTTGTGTACATCCTCTTTTATTCTATTGACACATAAAACTGAGTTAATATTTATCCTCCACCTAAACATTCCTCATTAAATATCAATGGCACAGAGGAACAGATGGGAGCCATTTTCTATTCTTTATCTAATGAGGCCAACTTAGAAACTGAGAAGGGAAGGATAAGTCAGGTGCAGTGAGTTCACAAGCTGGTGACACCTAAACAAAGCTGGGAGTAGTATCGATGAATCAGTAACACTGTTTTGAGTACCTTCCACATACAAGGGTATGGGATAGATACTGGGGGCGGGGGGGTCAGGCAGAGGGAGATTCTGAAACTTGAGATGACCACCAAGTATTTGGGAAGATGTCACAACCATTAGAAGGGCTAATTATTCATTATAAGAAAAATGCAAATTTCAGGGTGGCGCCTATGGCTCATTGAGTAGGGCACAGGTCCCAAATACTGAAGGTGGCGGGTTCAAGCCCAGCCTCAGTTGAATTGCAAAACAGAAAAAGAGCCAGGTGTGGTGGCGGGTGCCTGTAGTCACAGCTACTCGAGAGGCTGAGGCAAGAGAATCACCTAAGCACAGGAGTTGGAGGTTGCTGTGAGCTGTGTGACGCCACGGCACTCTACCGAGGGTGATAAAGTAAGACTCTGTCTCTACAAAAAAAAAAAGCAAATTTCAAATAAAAATTTATTTTTCTCTGTTTATACTTAGGCAATAAAGTTGATTCCACAGTGTGTCATTTGAAAATTAGGAAGGAAATTCAAGAGGATTATAAAATCATGTAATACCTACACAAGGCATTGCAACCATACTTGTCATATATACAAATGCATTTACTCTGTGGCTTAGAAATTACTTCTCAAGGCCTTTATCCTATACACATTTAGGCACACAAGCAAGAACAATGCAAAACCCAGAAAATTCCATATACTGATTTTTTTATATTTGAAAAGATCTGAAATGACCTGTCAGCCCACCAATTTGAATACTAGGCCACATTCTTCTGATGGAGTTTTATAGCTATTTAAAATAATGTGATAGCTTTTTATGTATGGATTTGAAAAGGTTTTCAATACATATTGGTTAGTAAATAAAAATGTAAAGTGTGGAACAGAGAGTGTAGTATAATGCATAGTGTTTCCTCACAAAATATATCATACATATTATATATAAATACAGGCTAGTGAAATAACTTTCAGGAGACACGTGTGCATGTATACATGTATATACCTACACCTAAATATCTCTTCCTCTCATTTTCTCCCTTCCTGCCCCGTTTCACAGATACAAACACACACACACATATTGGCACCTGAATTTACCTCTGAGAAATGGAAAAAGGACCAGGGGTCAGGGGATGAAGAGAGACTTGACATTAACTTCATATGGTTTTGCATATTTACCATTTTTTCTTGTCTGCATATATATTGCCTATTTAAAAATTAATCCAATACAATAAATTAGTAACATAAAATGGAATGTGAAGATGCTGATTACTTGAGTTTAACACACTCTGCTGTTGAAGGTCAGTGAGGTGAATGTGCCCCAAGGTGACCCACTGAGAAGCCACTGCGGTCAAGAGCCTGCTCTTAGAGCTGAAGTCAGAGTAGGGGTTGAGTGCAGCATTGACCGTAAAGAAGTTTGCCTCCATTCCCAGAAAATGAATATGTTTTTAGTTCCTATCAAAACCAATTTCTAGACTGGGGTTCTCTCCCCAAGGTCATTCTGGAGGACCTAAAACACAGACACCAAGAAATTCTGGATAACTCTGTGACCAAGATGAGGCAAGTGGGACAGTTTTTAATTGTGGTGTGTATGGATTATTTCTGGGTTAGGGCAGTGCATTCCTGCAAAGCTATGATAAATAAACTTCCTCAGTAATAAACCCAGGCAGCTTGAAATACCATCTAACAAAAAGTGCCCCTTCTAACTCCTTCTTCTCCCTTCTCCCCCAAAATGCATCTCAAGTTTAACCAAATAGGTTGTGTAGTTGAAGTGGTATGTTTGTGGTTATCTATTGCCTGAGGCTTTCTCCCCTGCAGCTGATCTATTCTCCCACTTCTGTCCTGTGGCTCATCAGGGCGTTTTGGTCTACTCTGGCCTTCGTGCTGTGGCTTTCCCTGACACATTAGTTGATTTCTCATTCTAGGAAGAAGGGCATACAAAGTACGAGTGTACAATCACCCTTGTTGAGAACTGTCTCTTATTCCATATTACCCATTCACAGCTATTATGTAGAGATGAAAGGTGAGTCAAGACCCAAACTCAGTAATTCATCACTGTTCTCTCTTGTGTTCGACTCTGAAGCATTCTCATCAGAAAAGATGAGGATTTTAATATCCTGATTTACCCTTCCTCCTTCCTCCTTCCTTTTTTTAAGACATGAGAACAATTATTTCCTTGGGTGGACCACTGAGAAGTAAATAATTGTGCATTTAACTGGTACTTTTAAAATAAATGAGTATTTTTGTGTGACAGATGAAAAGCACCAGATGATCAAGGAGATGATTTATTCATGTTACTAAATACAGAGAATAATCATTAATATCCTCAAGGAGAAGAAAGGGAACCTGGGGACTAAAAGAGGCACGGCAGCCAATGCAGTGGTTCCCAAGTATTGATGGAGTCATCTGGAAGAATGAGATTGGTCATATCTTGCAATATGTGAAGGCAGAATTGTACTTTGTAGTTAACTGAACACAAAAAAGTAGAGAACTTTCTGTTTTGTTTGAGACAAGATCTCACTCAGTCTCCCAGGCTAGACTGCTGTGGCATCAGCATGGCTTATGGCAACCTCATAGTCTTGGGCTCAATGAATCCACCTGTTGCAACCACTATGAGTAACTGGGACTCTATAAGTGTGAGTGAGCACACTTAGCTAATTTTTCTATTTTTTTTGTAGAGATGGGGTCTTGCTCTTGCTCAGGCTGGTCTTGAATTCTTGGCCTCAAACCATCCTCCCACCTGGGCCTCCCAGGGTGCTGGGATTACAGGTGTGAGTCATCAAGCCAGGTCAAAAGTGTTCTTAAGTGTCAATGTTTTCTGGACACTTAAAGCACTATTGTCATGGGCATCCAACTGGAAGCAGCGTCCTTCTGCCCAGTTTTCTCAACTCAGCTCCTGCAGTTCCAGATATAGCCCTTTTCTCCCTTGTTTGCTCAGTTGCCAACCCCAGTTCCCATCGACTGTTCCCAATATGACCTTTCTACCCAGGTAAGGGTTCTTGATCTAATTCTTCCCTTTATTCCTGCCTTTTAAATCTAACTTACTCTTAGTTCTAATTCATTGATGTCATCTCTTAATATCCCTTATAACTTTCCTTGTCACTAAGGAACCATTTTCAGTGCTTAAGTAACTTGATAGTCTTTCACGGAAATGTTCTTCAATGACCAATGCCACTAAGCCTTGCTTTTCTATGTCTACAGGGAAAGAGAACTTCCTCAATCCTGAACAGATTCTGGCACAGGGTCTTTCCTAAGATGAGAAAAACCATGATAAAATATGATCAATTATAAATGAAAATTGAGAGCTTATCTGTCTTTCAATTTCACCAAAGACAAATTGGGAAGAAACAAACCAGAAAGGAAAGAAAACAGAAAGGACTTAGGCGATCTTAGCTGAGCAATAACTATTGACAGAAAAGAGGTTACTGCTAGATATTGGGGCAGATTATCAAGAATGGATATGAAAAATAAAGAAATCTCCTGGATACTACATTGCATCATCTTAAGAAAGCACAATATGTTCTGATAATTCTTTAATAAAACAGATACAGAGAAGATATATTTGTTACACAGATTCTCAACCATAATAAAGTAGTTTTCACTTCTTATATCCCAGTCACATAATCTTACTTTCTAGTTGCATCAATTTATTCCTGGGTTTGAGCCCTGCACTTCTAAAAACCAGAAGGAATTACTTTATAAATAGAACTCTAGCCACAGCTCTGAGATTTAAATTTTCTTTCTCTTTCTCTTTTTTTCCTTTTAAAAATATTTTAGGGGTACATTTAAACATCATTATCTTGCTACAGAAGGAGTTCATTTATTGGAAACATTCAGTATTATTACTGTTGTTAATGAGTAGAGTACCTTTTCATTCATTTTTTCAAAAGAATTGAATGACAACACAAGGTATCTACAAAATACCGTGCTAACTTTTTAATGAGCTTCTTCTGACAAAAGGTCTTTTATGTGTCCTAAACATGTGTTTCTGAACATTTATATTCCTATGCAAATAAAATGCTTCTACAAGGATGCACAAATCTATAAATAATTATTCTCCTAAGGATTCTTCATTGTTTTCTATTTATGCATAATTGGGTCCCCTTGTTCTTTTGCTGTTCCTGTAAACTTTAACATAGATACACAGGGATGAAAAAAAAAAAACAGTGAAAGACACCCTTACAACACACAACTCCCACACTTGCTGGGTTTTAAGGAAAAGCCCTCATTTGCTCCAGTTGTCTATGCCAAGCATTTTGCAGTGAAACACCCCTATGGTGTGTTCCAATGGGTTTTCATTTGGGGAAAGCGAATGTTACAGAGAGGCAATGACAATTCCCATGCCTGTTCCTGAGCCATTTTAAAAGGAGTAAAACATGCAGAAGAATGTTCAACTGATTTTATAGCAAGGGATCATGGTGCTGTTATCAACTTCCTTGCGGGAAATGGTAATGTGTATTCATATAAACACAATGGGGTTGAACATCTCTTCATATTCATTCAGATGCCTCCCAGCACCCAGTAACTCTCACACAAATGTCTATTTGCTCTCCTCACATTCAGGCACTGAAACTTCCCACCCCTGCAGGACTTGCTGCTGCCCAGCAGCTCAGTGGGTAACCGAGTTGTTCTTTTTATGCACACACTTAAACCACCCTATGCAAAAATTTTGCCAATTTTCATTCTTATTTAGAATCTCCATCAAAAATGATTGTAGAAATGGGCAGCCTTCTTTAAGATAATTGTTATTTTTTTGTTTTTCCCTGAAAACATAAGAATAGTAGCCATTTGTTTTTAACTCAAAATACTGGGGAAAGCAAAACAAATACAAAACAAAAGCAAAGTAACAGTAACAATAAGTGGTATGTCAAAAGCACAATGTCAAGGACAGAGAACAGAGAACAGATTTGAATGGCCAGAGAGAACCCCCACGTGGCAAAGCAGTGATTTTATGGAGAATCCAATAAAACAAATACATAAATAAATAGCCATAACTCCTCCAAAAAACCTTTCACTGGGCTGAAGATTCAGTTGTGTGTATTTGAAGGAAGCTGGGGATAGTTCCTGTTTTCAGACCCGGGTTCTTACTAAAGGGAGGCAATTCTGATTCTGCCATAGGCAAGTAAATCTGAGCAACAAATAGAATTCATTGTAAAGACTCGTGTTGACCTTACTGACTTTTCCTGAAAAAACGCAATGGTCTAAAAAAAATGAGAATAGCTATATCTGATCCAACTTCCACCAGGAATTTTGGAGAAAATCATATGAATTCAATCAACTGTGGAATATATCCTTCCATACATCTGTTAAGCTACCCTTTAACTAGAATCATGCAAATGGAGACAACCCAAAATATTGTTTTTAACTCTTACAGCATCCATGTTGATGTAATTAATCAAGGAAGAAGACATGTCAAAACATGGACTTGAACGTGGGTAAATATTTATACTCCTGGCTTGCCGATTTCTGCACTTTGTGTTCAAAGTGGGGGAACTGCTTCCACACCGCGCGTTTCTTTTGGGATTCTGTGGCATGAGGAATTTGAAGAAGGCTGCAAAGCTGCCTGTAATTGGCCTTATGATGGTAGATGGAGTAAAACAATGGTGGGATTTGGGCCTGAGGATGATCATTTTGTTGTAGAACTGACTTACAATTATGGCATTGGAGACTGCAAGCTTGGCAATGACTTCATTGGTATCACAGTCACTTCTACTCAGGCTGTCAACAATGCCAGAAAGCTGCAGTGACCACTCAGGGAAGTTGCAGAAGATGTTTTTGAAACTGAGGCCCCAGGAGGATATAAGTTCTATTTGCAGAATCAAAATCTATCTCAGTCAGATCCTGTATTAAAAGTAACTCTAACAGTGTCTGATCTTCATAAGTCCTTGAACTACTGGTCTAACTTAGTGGGAATGAAAATTTATGAAAAAGATGAAGAGAAGCAAAGGGCTTTACTAGGCTATGCTGATAACCAGTGTAAGCTGGAGCTACAGGGTATAAAGGGTGCAGTTGATCATGCAACAGCATTTGGAAGAATTGCTTTTTCTTGTCCCCAAAAGGAGTTGTCAGACTTAGAAGACTTGATGAAAAGGGAGAACCAGAAGATTCTGACTCCTCTGGTGAGCCTTGATGCCCCAGGGAAAGCAACAGTGCAAGGTGGTCATTCTGGCTGACCCTGATGGCCATGAAATTTGCTTTGTTGGGAATGAAGCATTTTGAAAACTTTCTAAGATGGATCCAGAGGGAAGCAAATTGCTGGATGAAGCAATGGCAGCAGATAAAAGTGATGAGTGGTTTGCTAAGCACAATAAACCGAAGGCTTTGGGTTAACAGATAACATCACGTGGAACAAGCTTTTGTGATTCCTATCTGGCATTTGGGAGGCCTGATGTGTCTATTCGTCATAAATGTTCTCACCACTTGGTGGTTTCCTGTACAGGCAAGGAGGCCTGAGTGAAGAAGATTTGTATATTTCAATCTTTGAAAGCTCTAATATAAATATTTTCAAAATAAGTTATCATTAATTCAGGTAGGGCAGAACTCTTGCTATAATCTGTGCTGTCACTGGAATGGTACATCCTGTGTATAACAAATTACTTTACAGATTAGTATAGCTATATGAGACATTACCCTTGTTTGGAGATGGAAGTTGTTTTGATGAACTGTGAATCATGTAGATTTTATGAGAAAACCTATTCAAATGAATTCCAATTAGTTGTTCAAAATGTTAATAATACTCCTAGCACATGATGATAATACTCTCTTCTAATATCTTGTTGTGGCAGATCTTGACATTTAAAAAATTTTTAAAGGAATTTTGTTTCTTGGACCAATAGATTTGGTTAAGATCCCTTATCTGACTTGCTTTTACATTTTGAGTAGCCAGAGAAAGGATTTAACAGGTTGTGTTGCTACCTGCCTGGCTTGTGCTATTTTACAGGTGTACAGAGGGTGCCAGAAATATGTATATACATTTTAAGAAAGGAAAAAATTGTATTAAAATTGTAATATTCAATATATACTAATAACAAAAGGTGAATACAAGTCACATTTGAGCACCTCTTGTAATTACAGAAGTTAAATGTGCCTTGAGTGTTACAAATTGGATAGTTTTTTCCTTTCTTCAAATGTGCATACATTTTTTTGGCACTCTCTGTATTATTTGGTCCTTACAAGAAAGAACATCATATTAGATGTCATAAAAATGGACACTAGCACTCTGGGAGACCGAGGCCAGTGGATTGCTTGAGCTCATGAGTCCAAGACCAGCCTGAGCCAGAGCAAGACCCTGCCTGTCTCTTAAAAACTAGCCGGGCATTGTGGTGGGTACCTGTAGTCCCAACTACCAGGGAGGCTGAAACAAGAGAATCGATTTGAGCACAAGTGTTTGAGCTATGATGCCATGGCACTCTCCCAAAGGCGACAAAGTGAGACTCTGTCTCCAAAAAAAAGTGGATTAGTTTCTTCAGTCTGAAAAAATAATTTTTTAAATATTTTCTTATAGTTTTTGTTTGGTTCTACAGTACAAAACAAATTGGTACTAATAAGAACAGAATAAAAACAAATAGGTTTTAATCTTTGGAAACAGAATTGTATTGACATATCCATTATTAAATTTTTTTAAGTAAAAAAAAAATTATACTCCTGAAACTATTTTTATACAAATATGAATTTATAACTACTTTTGTTGATCAATGATTATTTTATGCATGTTAATTTTGGTTCATCACATATTCCATAAGCTCTTTAAAGGGAAATACTGACCATGTTTTCCATGTTAATAAATTAAATAATTAATAATTTATTGAGCAACTATAATTTTTATTTTGGCATTGAATATGAAAAAGATGAAAATGTTATTTCTCTGACATTTTAAAAGCTCAGATGTCCTATTGAAGAACATATATAAATTGTTTGGTTATGGCTAATGGCTGTCTATTGTAACAGACCTACATACAAGGTACAGTGATAGTCAGAAGGAGGAGATAAGCACTTCTTAGGGCAAATGATAGAAAGTGAATTCAGGAAGGATCCATAATTAAATGAACACAAGGTACAGTTACGTAGGGGAAAAGGGCAAGGGAAAAAAGAAAGGGAACAAAGCTGTATAAATTGAAGATTTTAAAGAGCAGAGGAAAGTTTAGATTGTATCTTTGATGAGGACAAACCACTGAATGAATGTATCTCGGTATTTCATTTCTCTTTTCCAAGAAGACAGTTCTCTAGGTTGTAGCTCTGTCCAAAGTATTCTTAGGAAGACATGAAATTCTCAGACGCAAGATCATGGCTAAAATATCCCTGGTCATTCGATTTTCTTTAAAAGGTGAAATTTAAGTTAAGTTTTGCCTTAAATGAAGTCATGCAGGAAGAAATTACAACCAAGATGATTTGAAAATTACATAGGAAAATGAAAAATAAAAACAACAACAACAAAAAAAATTATATAGGAAAAAAGAGGAGAACAATCTCCCTTGGTGCTGGAGTAACGAGGGTGGTGATCAGGTAGCAGGTTTTACAAAAGTATGTTCCCAGATCTTTCAGACAACTTGGGTTAACTAGTTGATGACCTCTGAGATTGGCACTCAGAAATTGCTTTCTAATTGCCAATTTGAGAGGGGAACTTTACACATAGCCTAGATAAGTGTTAACTCTCAGAAAAAGTCAGACTATTGGGTATCTTATCAAATGTAATTCCATGTCTCTGCAAAGTAACCAAATGACTCTCCTAAACTAAAGAAGACAAGTCTCTAAAAAATCCTGTAAAATTTTTAATTTTTGTTTTCTCTGAAATGGAGGCTGAAAAGCAAGGGAGTATATAAGCTTATTTTTATAATTTGACTTTGCTTGATATCAGCCTAGGGCATAGAAGCAAGACATGAAGTGAAAACCAATTTAAAGTAGAGGATTTTCTTGATGATTAAAAGTGGACCACTAGATAAATTTAGCAACACAAACCACTCCTTAGCCACACAAAAGGAGGCAGTAAGAAATTTGTCTTGACAATGCCATTGGGTAAATGGAAAATACATACATGTATGTATGTATTATACAGGTGTATATATAGAGATGCATATAGATATAGATATTACACACACACACACATACATACATACACCTTGAGAATAATCAAAACTTAGGCTTCATACAGATTTGTGGTCTTATTTTACTTGTGTGGTCTGAAAAACCTCAAGTAAAGAATTTAATTTTGAATATTCCGTAGTTGATAGTACTTACACTGTACATTTCACTTTAAAGACTAAAAACAACTGTAATTCATTTGTAACAGAATTATAATTTTACTAAGGACTCAAGAGTTCCCATCTATAATGTTTCAAAAAAAAAAAAGCAGCTCACAGTAGAAAACAATGTATATCACTTGCCTTGTAATTTAAAAAATAGCATAAATAAGAATGGTAGAGTTAAAGTTATAAATACTTCAAATGTTATGATTCTTTTTTTTTTGATAATTTTTGTTTGTTTGTTTGTGATTCATTGCATTAAGTTATGCTGATTGCAATTGTTAGGTAAAGTTCCTGTTGTAATTGTGTCCTATCCCCAAGAGGAATGCCATACACCATGACCCCCTTCCTCCTCTCCCCTCTCCCTGAGCCCTCATTCCCTTATCCCTACTCCGTGTATTAGCTCATCTACTGCCTTCGTATTAGAATTGAGTACATTGGATTCTTGTTTCTCCATTCTTGTGATGCTTTTCTGAGAAAAATGTGTTCCACCTCCATCCAGGTTAATACAAAAGATGTAATGTCTCCATCTTTTTTAATAGCTGAATAGTATTCCATGGTAACATATACCAAGGTTTGTTAATCCATTCCTGGATTGGTGGGCATTTAGGTTGTTTCCACAATTTGGCAATTGTAAATTGAGCTGTGATAAACAGTCCAGTGCAAATGTCCTTATGATAAAATGATTCTTTTTTTTTAACTTCTGGGTAGCTAAAGACACAACAAGTAAAGCAAAAAGACAGTGTTCAAATTGGGAAAAGATGTTTGCAGGGTATCAATCTGACAAATGGTTGGTAGCTAGAATCTATAGACAACTCAAATTAATCAACATAAAAAGAGTAAAAAATCCTATATACGTCTGGGCAAGAGATATAAACAGAAACTTCTCTGACAAAGACAGACAAATGGATAATAAATGCTTTTTCTTGAAAAAAATGCTCATCTTCCCAGATCATCAGAGAAAGGTAAATCAAAACCACCCTGAGATATCACCTAACCCCAGTGAGAATAACCCACATCAAAAAGTCTCAATGCTGCGGATGCCGGCGTGGATGTGAAGAGAAAGAACACTTTAACACTGCTGGTGGGACTACAAACTAACACAACCTTTTGTAAGAAAGTATGGCTAACCCTCAAAGAACTCAAATTAGACTGCCCATTTGACCCTCAAATTCCATTACTAGGCATCTACCCACAAATGTTATAATTCTTAGACACAAAATATAAAATAGTATGCTTGACATAATTCAGCAAAAAGATATTTGAATATACAAGCAAGAGATTATTTATGATTTTTATATTATTAACTAGATTTGGAGTAAATAGAACGTAGAGAAATAACATAAATATAATACGTAAAAATAAAACTCCATAGAAACACTAATAAAAAGATTAGGCACAACTAAAAAGAATATTGGGAACATAGAAAATACATCTAAAAAAGCAAACTGTCTTTTTTCCTTGTTTTTTTTCATTTTTGTTTTCTGTCTATACTTCAAAGAGTCACAAGACTCAAGAGTTATAGAAGACAGAATGAGAAAGGTCTAACATGAGTGTAATCAGAGTTCCAAGAAGATATAATAGAAGGAGAAAGAAGTTATACTGGAAAAAATAATAACTGAAAATATGCCATTTTGTCAAAAGATAGAAATCCTTAGATTAAGGAAACCCATAAATCACAAGCAGTACATATATTCAAAAGCCTTCTGGGATTTAGAACAACATCTTTACATTCAGATAACTTAAATGGCATACACAGTATTAAGAAGTTCAAACTCTTCAGCTTTTAGTGGGTAAAATAAGTTTTCTGCATTTAAGTTCTTCCAGTGTTAATAGAGTGATCTTTCAAATAATTAAAAAAAAATTTACTTACAGTTTCAGAATCCAGATTTATGAAATCCTTAAAATATGTTTAAAAATATACCAAAAGAGGAAACAAATTTGAACAGATTTCTTTCTACCCTTAGCAAAAGCACATATTTTATTGTCAATGGCCTGTTTGTTCTTTCTCTTCTACTTTGCTTTGCTGGCCAAAATGGAAATGACAGGATATTGTTCTAAGCAGTTTTACAAAACTGATCAGGAAAGATTAATATAGACTTTGCTCCCTAGCCTTTCATCATCATGGGAAATTAAAGTAAGAAAAGAGTAGCGATTAATATATACATTCTCCAGGTTCCAAGCAAGGAAGGTCTTGTTGATGGAAGTCAGGAAGACATTTAACTTTTCCCAGAGACTAACACACTCTACAAAATCAACTCTTCATATGAGTGATGTGTTTGTTACTCCAGTAAATCTTAGTCTTCTTAAGGCCGTTAGACACTTGTAGAGGAACTGTTAATGACCAATAAATTTGGTCCTCTTTCAAGTTTAATAAACATCTTTTCATTGTGGAGGTAGGGAAGAAAGTAAAAAATGGAATAATTAATTAGATTTTTGAATTACTTTATAAAGTGTTTATAATGAAATACATATTTTGAGTCCATGTGTAAAAATAGAATAAAATCTGCATCATAACTATTCAATTTCATTCAGCACCTTTCATTATAAGTCTAAAACATGCCTGGTGTTTAGCAGAGTACACATTAAACAAATTTTGATGTGTTTATGTCTGTTTATTTTCTTTTAATACACTATCTTGAGCTTCTTATTATCAATTCTTTTCTGAATTTCTATAATATACTTTTCTTTATTTTATTCATTTTGTTGCCTAGATTATACCTCATTTTTATGCCCTGTCAATTTTGGGTACATTCCACATGTGAAAAAAGTACTTTGAGGCCAGAAATTATGAATTCCATTTTTGACATCCTACAGTGCCTAGGAGGGAGCTATATCCCAGTGAGTACTCAATGCATTCCTGTTTGTAATGGAAATGATTTATTAAATAAAATTATTTTGTTTATAGAATGAATAAAAAATAGAAATACCAGATTCGGCTTTATAAGTATGTCCTATTCCCTAAAATACCAAACCCTAAATGTTTTCTTTAGAATAATGGTGCCCTTCTATGTAAAAAGTTATTTAAAAAATGGCTTTTTTCCTAAAGCAATAGACAAATTAAGCAGTATCACCATCAGTGACATGAATGTAGAACATAAGGGTAGTCTACTTTAAAGTCAATAGATGCTGCAAAAAGAGTACTTTAAAAATTAAAGTCAGTTTATTTCACACTCGACAAATATGAACTGATGTTGCCCAGTGATGCACATAGTTAAGTAAGCAAAATCAATTATGATTTGGTTCACTAAATGTTTGACTACACCAGTATGAAGTCACCAACTTCTTGGATTTAATTTTCTCTGAAGTTATCCAAGTTGTGTAAAGAGTGATGATGTGCTGAGGTAGATATTACTGGTGGATAGACCAAATCCTCTTTCAAATTTTATAAACATTTTAGAATTTACATTTCAGATAACAGTTTACTTGGTTTGGGATAAGTTGCTTAATTTATGTAAGTTTCAGTCTCCTCATCTCTAAAATGAAAACAATAATAATTACTTTACAGGCATCATCCCTAGATCTTTGGGTAGGGTGCCGGCCACATACAGTCAGGCTGGTGGGCTGGAACACGGCCGGAGCAATCACAACTGCAACACAAAAATCACAAGGCATTGCAGGGGGCACCTGTAGTCCCAGTTACTTGGGAGGCTGAGGCAAGAGAATCGCTTAAGCCCAAGAGTTGGAGGTTCCTGTGAGCTATGATCTCACAGCACTCTACTGAGGGTGACATAGTGAGACTGCATCTCAAAAAAAAGAAATAACTACTTTACAGAATTGTTTTAGTTATTAAACAACATACTGAAAATGTCAGCACTTTTACTGATACTGTCCTTTTCACAGCAGACAATAAACTCATTACTACACAAATGATCCATCCATCTTGAAACAGATTACAAATTAAATAGGTATGAACCACACCTATTATCCTAATACTGAGGATTATCAGATGTGTCAGTCATTGTGAATTTCACTGCTACATCATCCTCTAAGAAAGCTATGCTGTTCATAGCTCTTTTCCAGGGAAGAGTCCCAGTAAGCCATGTATCCATTTCCCAGAAATACCTGATGTGTTCAGATTCAAACACAGCCAATTCTGAGACTCAGCAATGCATGAGTAGTCTGATATAAAATATGTGTCTTAAGAGTGACTGAGGACAATTGGATTCTGGTCTTCAGGAGTTAGAAGGAAGAAATGTAGGAAGAATTATCAGTCAGTTATGAGAAAAAGCTTACTCTACAGGGTATCCTGAAAGTCACCCCTAAAGTTGCCATACATAGGGAAAATGGGAGAGAGTAGCTAAAGGTACCTTTATTTACAAAATTTCCTTTACAGAATTTTAGGAAGTTAGTCAATGTGTAGAGAATATTTTGTAATGAATTTTTGTAAATAGAGGTACATTTAGCTACAATTTCCCATTTACCCTGTGTGTGGTGACTTTAGGGACAACTTTTAGAACACGTTGTAAATGTGTGGTTTATGATTAGACTGGAGAGTAAGGAGCTGTGAACAAACCTATATCAAGAGTAGCCAAAGACAAAAGTAGAAGCAGTCCTAAATAAAGAAATGTGGCAAAATAGAGAATGAAACCAACAGAACAAGATAAGAAAGCACCCAAAGAGGGAGAAGAATATCAGACCTATGAAGAGAAGCTGAAATTGGAGGCAAAGCCTAAAGGAGCACTGGAAAGAAGATCCACCACAAGTTCTTGGGGAGATGGAGGAATATCTCTGTCACAAAGGAATGAGTTAAACTACTATAGGAATTTTATCACTACACTAAAATTTCTGCCACATCTCCTGTGCTCCGTGCATTTGCACCTCCCCACTGCTCCTGGTGTCCCTCTATCAGGAATTACTTTACTTCTCTCCAACTCTATAAACCCTACCTATTTATATAATTCCCATCGAAAGACCCCCATCATCCTGAAGACTCTGCTTGCACAAGTATCTCTTTATTATATTAGCAATTTTTTTTTATACTTCCTACTACCTTAAGCCTCAATTGTGCATTGTTAGTTTTATCAGTCCTATGTATTTAGCTAATCTTTCCTCCCCCCCAAAAGTTCTGTGGGCAGGAACTGGAGCACATATAATTCCCTTTATCATATGATATTCCCCAAAGAAGTATTATAAAAAAATGAAGAAATAAACAAAAATGAGTGAATACTTGAGTGAGTAAATTTGGGGTAGTTCAAAGGCTTATATACAATTGTTCATAAGAAAAATAGAAAATATTTCTATTTTTTAATGAGTAAGGAAATAGCATTTATGTATCAGACTCTGAGATGTGCTTCCTTGACTCATCCTATGGAAGTAGTTACAGTTATGTTTATTACTATCAAAAGAAGTCTCAGGGATGGTGCCTATGACTCATGGAGTAGTGCACTGGCCCCATATACCAAAGGAGATGAGTTCAAACCCAGCTTTGGCCAAACTGCAAAACAGAAAACTAGCTGGGTGTCATGGCGGGTGCCTGTAGTCCCAGCTACTTGGGAGGTTGAGGCAAGAGAATCGCCTAAGCCCAGGACTTGGAGGTTGCTGTGAGCTGTGTGACTCCAGGGCATTCTGAGGGTGATAAAGTGAGACTCTGTCTCTACAAAACAAAGAAGTCTAAGGCACAAAAATCTATTTTAGGTGTAGTATCATAATAATTTCATCCTATCAGATAAACTATGCTTTTGATTGTGTTAAAAAGATCATCACAAGGAATTAACTACTATAGAGGATAAACTGACAGGACAGGACAGAGGAAGACTTAGCTTTCATATGAAGGCTAAAACCCAATTATAGCATAGGAATACAGGGAAAGGGGAAAGGGAGGGGAGGGGAAGGAGGAGTATGGGTGGATTGAGGGCAATCAGTGGGATCACACCTACGGTGCATCTTAGCAGGGTACTGGTGAAACTTATTAAATGTAGAGTATCAATGTCTTTATATAGTGATCAAGAAAATGCCATGAAGGCTATCTGTAACAGTACGATCAAAACATTTCTGAATGTA
>CAUYON010007568.1:0-40472 GCA_963573935.1 Arctocebus calabarensis
AAGGTGATAGGGTAGGCCAGAATAAAGCTTAGAAAATCAAGTGAAGGTGGTGCCTGTGGCTCAAAGGAGTAAGGCGCCAGCCCCATATGCCATAGGTGGCAGGTTCAAATCCAGCCCTGGCCAAAAACTGCAAAAAAAAAATAAAAAAATAAAAAAATCAATACCAATAAATAAATGAAACATATGCAAGATCTCCCCAACCCTACTGCAAACTATACAACTTTGTTGAAAGCAACTTAATAAGTCCTAAATAAAGAAGATACCACATAGACTGTAAGACTTATTACAATTAAGATGCTCAGTCTCTCTAAATTGATCTGTAGTGTCACAGTGCAATCCCTATCAAAATTCTAGGCTTTTTGGAAGAAACTGAAAAGATGATTCTAAAATTCATAAGGACATGCAAAGCTCTAGAATAATTTTTTTGTTTTTTGAGACAAAGTCTTACTCTGTTGCCCTAGGTGCAGTGAAGTCACTATAGCTCACAGCAACCTCAAAATTCTGGATCCAAGTGATCCTCCTGCCTCAGCCTCCCAAGTAGCTGGGACTACAGGTGTGCACCATAACATCTGGGTAATTTTTCTATTTTTGGTAAAGGCAGAGTCTTGCTCTTGCTTAGGCTAGTCTCAATGGTTAACTCTTGGGAAAGGTTTTCCCAATATACTACTGCAATTTGATGATGCAGTGGAATTCTCTGAGAAGAAATATAGAATGCAGATGTATAAAAACTCATATGTATTCAATGGTACGGGTATAGTGGAAATAAACAAAGATGAAACAGATAAGAAAAGCAAAGGCTATTTATTCAGAGCTTGCTATGTCAAGGGAGTCAGCTACCTGAAACTTATGGCGGGCAGAGGAGTGGGAAGGCTTTCTGGGGGGGGGGGGGTTTGGACGGGGAAAGGAAGGCTTCATTCAGATGTGCCCTACTGGAGGATACTGGCGGGGAGGGAGGCTATTGGAGGCTAAGTAGAAGCGGGACATCCTAGGTGAATATTTGACTTTTTCTGGATGGACCTAAGTTGAAAATGGAAACAAAAGTAGGGAAGTATTTAGTTATTCAGTCTTAGGCATTTGGGGACTATTGTTATAGAAGTTATTATTTCACTTCTTAGATTTTATAACTAAAGATAGAAATCTGGCTTCCTACAAGTTGTACAGGCTGGCTTCCTGGGTTGCTTACTGTAGACAAGGTGGTGGGTCAAAGTTCTATTTTAATTCAACTAGTCACTGTCCCTTTGTAGATGTAGTCTCTTAGTATTCAACAAATCACACTGATTTATGGAGAGCCAGACAGCAAATATACATTCACTACTGTTAACTACCTAAGATGACATAACCTAAAACTGCCTCAGGAGGACATCACGTAAAAGTGCGTAAATGAGTAGGAGCTAAGATAGTGTAGTTGCACACTAAGAAAATTCAAATCAGAGTATACCACAACAGGTAGGCAATCTCTCTTCCCTAGGTGACATTTCAAAAGCTGGAATTAAAAAAATGAGATAAAATGCACATAGTTTATTATTTTTTATTATTAATTAAATCATAACTTTGTACATTGATGCATTTATGGGGTTCAGGGTACTGGTTTGATATACAATATGAAATGCTTACATTGAACTAAGTAAAACATCCATCACAATTATACTCATTTCTTAATAGTTTTGAAATGTACCATTGCATCATGCATATTAGGTGAAGTCCCCCAAATACCCTTCCTCCTCTTATATCCCTCCTCCCTTTCCCTCTCTCTCCTTTTCCCTTCTATTCTCTGGACTATAGTTAGGTTTTGCCAATCATATGAATGTGTAGGTGATTATATAATGATTTCATAGTTATATTGATTATACTGGATACTTTTTTTTCCATTCTTGAGATACTTTACTAAGAATATGTTCCAGCTCCATCCAGGTAAACATAAAAGATGTGAAGTCTCCATCCCTTTTTATGGCTTCATAGTATTCCATGGTGTACATATACCACAATTTGTTAATCCATTCATGGGTCGATGTGCACTTGGGCTGTTTCCATGTCTTGGCTATTATGAATTGGGCTGCAATAAACATTCTGGTGCAAATGTCTTTGTTGTAAAATAATTTTTGATCATCTAGGTATATACCTAGTAGAGGAATTGCAGGATCGAACAGTAGGTTCACTTTTAGCTCCTTAAGTGTTCTCCAAACTTCTTTCCAAAAACGTTGTACTAGCTTGCATTCCCACCAGCAGTATACAAGTGTTCCCTTCTCTCCGCATCCACAGCAACATCTGTGGTTTTGGGATTTTTGTGAAGTCAGCTAATCTTACTGGAGTTAGATGATATCTTAAAATGGTTTTGATTTGTATTTCTCTGATGATTAAGGATGACAAGCATTTTTTTATGTGTTTGTAGGCCATGTGTCTGTCTTCATCAGAGAAGTTTCTGTTCAAGTCTCTTGCCCACATAGAAATGGGGTTATTTGTTCTTTTTGTATTGATTAGTTTGAGTTCTCTGTAGATTCTCATTATCAGACCTTTGTTGGAAGCATAACCTACAAAAATCTTCTCCCATTCTGAAGGTTGTGTGTATGCTTTACTTACTGTGCTCCTGGCTATGCAAAAGCTTTTTGGTTTGATGAAATTCCAGTACGGTATTTTTGGTGTCCCTTCAATTGCCCAGGGGGTCCTCCTCATAAAATATTCTCCCAGGCCAATTTCTTACAGTGTTTTCGCTGCACTCTCTTCTAGTATTTTTATAGTTTCATGTCTTAAGTTTAAATCTTTTTTCCAGTGAAAATCAATTTTTGGTAATGGTGAAAGGTGGAGGTTCAGTTTCAGGCTTCTACAGGTTGCCAGCCAGTTCACCCAGCACCATTTGTTAAATAGGGAGTTTTTCTCCCACTGAATATTTTTGATAGACTTGTCGAAGATCAAATGATGGTTAAGTAGCTGAACCAAGTAGCTCTTGGTTCTCTATTCTGTTCCATAAATCTACCGCTCTGTTTTTGTGCCAGTACCATGCTGTTTTCATCACTACAGATTTATTGTATAGCCTGGCCTGGTAATGTGATACCTCCTGATTTGTTAATTCTGAGTAATATATTTGCTATTTGAGGTTTTTTTCTGATTTCATATACAACGAAGTACTATTTTTTTCAAGTTCTTCAAAATATGGCAATAATGCTTTAGTAGGGATTACATTAAATGTGTAGATTGCTTTGGGCAGTATGCATATTTTAACAATGTTGATTCTTCTCAGCCATGAGCATGGTATGTTTTTCCATTTGTTAACATCTTCAGCTATTTTTTTTCTCAGAGTTTCATAGTTCTCTTTATAGGATCTTTCATGCCCTTTGCTAGGTAAAGTCCCAGATATTTCATCTTCTTTGGCACTAAAGGAATAGAGTCCTTGACTATATTTTCAGCTTGACAATTGTTGGCATATATATAAACTACTGATTTCTAAGTATTGATTTTATAACCTGAGATGCTGCTATATTCCTGGATCACTTCTAAGAGTTTTGAAGTTGAGTCCCTGGGATTTTCCAGGTATAGGATCATATTATCAGCGAAGAATGAGAGTTTGATCTCCTCTGACCCTATTTGGATACCCTTGATTGCCTTCTCTTGCCTGATTGCAATGGCTAAGACTTCCATTATATGTTGAATAGCAGCGGAGACAGTGGGAATCCTTGCCTTGTTCCTGATCTGAATGGAAATGTTTTCAATTTTGTACCATTCAATATGATATTGGCTGTGGGTTTGCTGTAGATGGCCTCTATCAGTTTAAGAAATGTCCCTTCTATGCCTATGTTCTTAAGTGTTCTGATCATGAAAGGATGCTGGATAGAATCAAAGGCTTTTTCTGCATCAATTGAGAGAATCATATGGTCTTTGTTTTTTATTTTATTGATTTGATGTATTATATTTATAGATTGTGTATGTTGAACCAACCCTGTAATCCTGGAATAAAACCAACTTGATCGTGGTGTATAATTTTTTGATGTGTTACGGAATATTTTTGTATCAGTATTCATTAATGATTTTGGTCTATGATTTTCTTTCTTTGTTGGATCCTTTCCTGGTTTGGGGATCAGGGTGATATTTGCTTCATAGACTGTATTGGGAAGTATTCCTTCTTTTCCTATGCTTTGGAAAAGGTTGTATAATATAGGTACTAGTTCCTATTGAAAGGTCTGACAGAATTTGGATGTGAAGCCATCTGATCCTGGACTTTTCTTTTTTGGGAGATTTCATATTGTTGATGCTATTTTGGTGATTGACATAGGTCTATTCAAGATCTCTAATTCTTTCTGGTTGAGTCTAGGAAGGTGGTGTGCTTCCAGGTATTGCTCCATTTCCTTCAGATTTTCATATTGCAGGGGATAAAGATTTTTGTCATAATCATTGAGGACTTTTTGAATTTCTGAGGCATCTGTTATTTCTCCTTTATCGTTTCTGATACATGATGTTAGAGATTTTACTTTTTTGTTTCTGGTTAGGTTGGCCAAAGGTTTACCAATTTTGTTAATCTTTTCAAAAAACCAACTTTTTGTTTCATTGATCTTCTGAATGATTGTTTTCAATTTCATTTAATTCTGCTCTAATTTTGGTTATTACTTTTCTTCTGGTGGGTTTGGAGTTAGAATATTCTTCCTTTTCTAGTTGCTTGAGATGATCCATTAAGTTGTTGGCTTCCTCTCTTTCTGTTTTCTGGAAGGCTTCCAAGGCTATAAATTTCCCTCTTAGACTGCCTTTGCAGTATCCCACAGGTTTTGATAATTTGTGTCTTCGTTATCATTTTGTTTCAAAAATTTGGTGATTTCCTTCTTAACCTCGTCTTTGACCCCAGCTATCATTCAGCATTAAGATTATTTAGTTTCCACGAATTTATCTGAGTATGAAGATTCCTGTTGCTATTGAGTTCAACTTTAACTCCATGGTGGCCCAAGAAGATACAAGGAACAATTTCTATTCTTTTAAATTTGCTGAGGTTAGACTTGTGTCCTAGGATATGATCTATTTTGGAGGATGGTCTGTGGGCTGATGAGAAGAATGTATATTCAGTTTTATTAGGATGAAATGTTCTGTAGAGGTCTCTTAAGTCCATTTGTTCTAGGGTCAGGTATAAGTCTAATATTTCTTTGTTTAGTTTCATCTTCGAGGAGCTATCCAAAACTGTCAAAGGGGTGTTAAAATCTCCAACTATTACAATGCAGGAAGATATCAAGTTGTTCATATCCATTAGGGTCTGCTTTATAAATTGAGGAGCATTTGGTAGGGTGCAGAAATGTTAATTATTGAAACCTCTTCATGTTGGGTGTTTCCCTTGACAAATATGTAGTGACCATCCTTATCTTTATCTTTGTTGGCTTAAAGCCAATTGTACCTGCAACTAAAATTGCAATGCCTGCTTTTTTCTAGTGTTCATTTGCCTGTATTATAGAAGTCCATCCCTTCACCCTGAGTCTATTTTTATCCTTTAAGGTAAGATGAGATTCTTGTATATAGCAGATATCCGATCTAAGTTTATGTATCCAGTCAGCCAGCCTGTGCCTCTTTAGAGGACAATTTAAACCATTCACATTAATTGAGAGAATGGATAAATCTGGTTGTGTTTGGGGGTGTCATGATTTTTAGATATCTACTAGACATTTTTAATCCTTTCATCAGTGTGGAAGTTGGGTTTTGTTCAAAAAATTCTGGGTGAGTTTACTTTGGAGGTAGAGCATTGTGCTAGTTATTGTGGAGGATAGATCTGAGAATATCCTGGAGAGGTGGTTTAGTTATGGCAAATTTCTTCAACATTTGTATGTCATTAAAGTATTTGATTTCTCCATCACAAATGAAACTCAGTTTAGCTGATACATGATCCTGGGCTGGAAGTTGTTTTGTTTTAGGAGATTGAAGGTTGACGACCATCCTCTTTTGGCTTGGAACATTTCAGCTGAGAGGTCAGTAGTCATTCTGATATTTCTCCCTTTGTAGGTGATGCTTTTTTTTTTTTTTTTTTTTGAGACAGAGCCTCAAGCTGTCACCTTGGATGAAGTGTCATGACATCACCACTCACAGCAACCTCCAATTCCTGGGCTCAAGCGAGTCTCTTGCCAATGCCTCCCAAGTAGCTGGGACTACAGGCGCCTGCCACAATGCCCGGTCATTTTTTGGTTGTAGCCACCATTGTTGTTTGGCGAACCTGGCAGCTCAGATGTATGTGGCTGGCACCTTAGCCCATTGAGCCACAGGCGCCGAGCCAGGTGATGCTTTTCTTATGTCTGGCTGCTTACAGAATTTTCTCCTTCATCTTAACTTTGGCAAAATTAATCACAATGTCTAGGAGATGCTTTATTTGGATTGAATCTTACTGGAGTTCTGAAACTGTCTACTATCTGGGGTTCTGTATCTCTTGCAATGCTTGGGAAATTCTCCAAGACCTCTTGGAGCAGAGCATCTGTACCTTTAGGACCATCCTTTTCTCCTTCAGGAATTCCTATAAGATGATTGTTTGATCTTTTGGATTGATCCCACAACTCTCTCAGGGAATGATCAGTTTTTGCTCTACATTTGTCTGTCTGTTTGAGCATTTGGGAATGTTCAGTTTCAGAGATCCTTTCTTCTGCCTGGTCAACTCTATTACTGAGGGATTCTACTGTATTTTGGAACTCCTCAACTAGCTTTTTTGTTTCTTTGAGCTCTGCTATCTCCTTTCTCATTATTTCCATATCTTTGCTGACTTTGTCTTTGAATTCATTAATTTCTTGAGACAATCTTTGGAATTCAATTTCTATCTTCTCTTCCATACTATTTATCTTATTTGCCATCCATATCCTGAATTCCATTTCTGACATTGTTGCCATTTATCTATGCATAGCATCTTCAGTTTTATTTATCTTTGTCATTTTTGGGGGGCTAGGGGGTTGATCTACTCTGGTTATTCATGTTTTCTGTTGGATCCCCCCCCCCACACCATGTTTATTTTCCACCATTTGGTTATTAGAACTAGTAGGGTGAGACTGAATTGGGGTTCCCAGGTAGTAGAGATAGCCCCTTATCAAAGTGCTAGGCTTTGTAAGTGTGGCTTATTTCCTACAACATTATAAAGGCCTCTTTCAGAGTTTTGGCCGGAGACTCTGAGGACCTACTTGGTGAGATAGTGCAAGTTAGTTCTGTTTTGATATCAGCCAACCTCTACCCTATGCTAAGAAGCCATGGTACTAGGTTTAAAGCTTGGCTGAGAAGAGCTACAAACAATGTGGTGCCCAGCCTCCACCCTTCAGTTCTTTTCCGCTATAGAACTTTGAAGGTCAACCTCAGAATGTCTCCAAGTGGACAGCCCCAGACATGAGTTCCAATTAAACTGTCTCAGGCAGTGCAAACTCTGCTCAACAGAGGGATTCAAGAGTCTCCAACAGAAAAATTGAAGCCATGGATCCATACCCCCTCCCACCAGACTCAGTCCACAATGTTGTCCACTTCTCTGCTCACAGACCCAGGGCCACACCCCCGCCCACTGGTCTCAATCCACACCTGGCTAGCCTCTGCTTACCAGACTAGTTGGAGTCAGAGGACCACACCCCTGCCTGTCAGTCTCAGTCCACTGCCTGGCAAGCCTGTTTGCAGGCTCTGTTGGGGTCAGGGCAATACACCCTGCCCACAGATATCAGTCCTCACCCAGTAAGCCTCTGCTCACCTGCTGCTGGAGAAAGGAGACCATGCCCTTGCCCTCAGGTCTGGTTCACACCCAGTAAGCCTCTGCTTGAGGGTTCTGTTGAAGTCAGGGGACCATGCCCTTGCCCTCAGGTCTCAGTCCACACTTGGTAAGCCTCTGCTCGTAAGCCCAGCAGTGGCTGGGGATCAGCCCTGTCTGCTGAACTCAGTCCATACAGGGCAACCACTATCCCACTGTGGGTGCCATCAGAGCCGGAGGTTCTGGAACTCATCCCACCAGACACACCCCAAAACTAGGGTCAACACCACCATTGGCCAGGCATAGTCATAACCAGGGGACTGTTCTTCCTCCCGACGAGCGTCCCTTTCTTCCTGCACCCTCTTTCTTCCCTGTTAGTTACAGATTTCGTCCTGATAGTTGGTGGTCCACGTTATGCCCAGATCTCTCAGGAAAAGGCTATACACTCTGTGATCTGCAGGGGACAGAACTTCAGACAGCCATGTGAGTGGGGAAGAGTGGAATGGGAGTTTGGACTTCTGGGGGAAAATATCTGTTCAATTTTATGCCTGGTGGGGTGGTGTCTAGGTTCATAAGTGGGACCTGCCTGGAGAAAGAGACCTGGTGTTTAGTGGCTCTCTCCAGTGAGGTAAAATGAGAGGTCTTTTGTTCCCTGCTCACTCACAGATAGCCTGCAGCAGGCCTCCTGCTTCGAGGAGGAGTCTCTCATCCTCTAGTCAATAGGCTTTGTACCTGTAATTTGTTTTCTTGAATGCTCTTCCTTGGAATTACAGCTTGCCAAACTTCTTTCTTGGCTCAGCTCCCCACTGTTGGCTTCATAGAGTCTGATTTCGTCCAGTTTTTCTCCCTGTGGTCAGGAGCCTCTGCTGAAGGTTGCTACCAGTCAGCCATCTTCCCAGGATATCCATAGTTTAAAATTTATTTTAACCATTTTCAAGTGTAGAATTCAGTGACTTAAAAGCATATTCACAATGCTGCATAACCATCACCACTCTCGAATTCCAGAGCATTTCCATCATACCACAGAGAAACAGTACCTATTATTTACTCACAATTCCCCTTTCTGCCTAGCTCCCCAGAACCAGTACTCTATCTCTATGGATTTGCATTTCCTATACATGGAAACTGGTTATTTTCACTGAGCATTATTTCAATGTTCATCTATGTTGTAGCATAGATCAATATTTCATTCCTTTTTATGGCTGAATAATATCCCATTGTAGGAACGTAACACATTTTGTTTATTTATTCATCAGCTCATAGGCATTTGGGTTATTTCCATGTTTTAGCTATGGTGAATAGTGATTTTATGAATAGTTATATACAAGTTTTTGTGCGATCATGTTTTCAATTCTCTTGAGAACATATCTAGGAGTAGATTGCTAGGTCATAGGTTAACTGTATGTCTAATTTTGGGATGAAACGCCAAACTTTTCTAAAGTGGCTGCACTATCCTACTTTCCTACTTGCTATTCCTGTGTCAGAGCACAAACAAACCCAAAGGAAGAAACCCTGGAGAACACTCTTTCCCAGGTAAGGCAGCTTCACAGTCAGCCTCCAGTTAGAATTCCCTGTGGGCTTCTGTGAGGTACACCTCTGCTGTGGGCTCAGCTGCCCGGCTTTCATCACCTGGAAGGAAGTGGGGGAGGGGAGCTTCGTCCTTCAGCCATACTGAGACCCAAGAGGAAAAACCACATGTCTTTTCCCTATTTCTTCAGGTTTTCTTGGGTTGGTTTTGTTTGTTTGATTTGGCTTCTTCTGAGATTCTAATGGATTTTTGTTTTGTTTTATGTTTTGGGGGAGTGGAGAGAACTACCTACCTTTCAAAGTCAGGTGCCTCTGCCTTTTTAAAACTCAGCCTCTAAAGAGCCTTGAAGTAATAAAACTGTCAGTAACACAGAAAGCAACTGAGAACCTTAATTGAGAGTTAAACTCAGTGCAAGCGTTCTTGATTTCTCTTAACCCAAATGCAAGGTTTATGGGGCATTTATTTAGCTACTGATCCAACCTTCTGAATTGTAGTAGTCCTCCAACAGATAACCTGCAAACCTGCAGATGGCAGATTCTCCCCATATTTCTACAGATCTGCCCAAGGAAGCCCAACTTCCTATTGATTCTAAATGGCTTTCCATAGAAATACACTAACTAGAAATTTACCAGTCACCTTTCTTAGAACTAAAATTTATACCATTTTATGTGTCCTTACAAACTAGCCATTAAACAACCTACTATTCAAGCCTTTCTTAAATTTCTGTAGTATTTTGCTTTAAAATTATTGTACAATAATTCCTCCTTTTCAAACAAACAATCTTTAGAATCTCAAATCAAGCAATTCAGTACTGTCTACTCCTCAGGGCTAAAAAGGCCAAGAAAGTATAAGCAAAGGAAAAGAAAGTGACTTTCTGAATATCAAGAATAGGCCACAAGATATGCTTCACATTTTATGTTATCATGTTTAATTTTCACAATAGTCCCATAACAGAGGTCATTTTATCTCTTTTCTACAGAAAAGAAAATGGGCTCAGAGAGGTTAATGTCCCAGGATCACATTAGTAAATAAAGAACTTGGGGCTTTTGAGTTAGTACAGTGTAATGGCTAATAGTTAAAGCTCTGGAATTACACTGCTTGAATTCAAATCCTAACTCTATTGTTAACTGTCCAATCCTGGACAAGTTACTTTATTTCTCTAAGCCAGGGTGTCTAACCTATAGCTCACAGGTCACATGCTGATTTTGTAGAGACTTTCTTGCTTATCTATGGTGCCAGGTATCACGAAAAGTATGCATAAACCTTTTTTTTTTTTTTTGCTAATCCTCCTTAGTGTTTGTGTGGCCCAAGACAACTCTTCTTTCAAAGTGTAGAGAGAAAAAAAAAAAAAAAGCTGAACACCCCTGCTAAGCCTTGGCTTCCTCCTCAGTAAAAAGCAGATAACAGCAGTATCTATTTCACAATGCAAGGGCTATGAGCATTAAGTGAGATAATGCTTGTACATGTGCAAGCTACTACTGCAACATGATTTCTGAGTTACACGTGATTTCTGGATTGTCAGAGCACCTGCTTTATGAGTGAAGAGCAATGACCCCCACCTGCTTTCCCAGCCTAGTGATGGAGACACAGGGAAAGATCCCTTTATTCTCTGCTTCAGCAAAAGCAAAAGTAGAAATTCCCAAGTTATCAACACTTAATCACAACTGAATAATTAATGAAGATGTGCAATAGTTTTTGATGACACTCTAATGAGGTGATGTCTGGATGCCTTTTTTTCCTTACAGTCTATTATATTTCTTAATTTAAGCCTGAAGGAAGAAAAATACAGACATGATATAGCTACCCATGAATACTTTATGAGATCAGTTTGTAAACCATTAGTGGCTTCTATACCATTCCATGCAGGAAGAGTATATATAACTGGAAGCATCTAATGGCTCAGGGTTTCATAACCATTTGTGGCTGTGGATGCATCCAAAATGTCTGATAGTTAAAATTGCTACATCCTAGTTCAAAGAGGTATTAATTTTCATCTGGCCTCGGCTGCCAGATGAGCAATTAATACCTCTTAAATTGTATAATTCAATTTTATAATATCAAATAAATATAAAAGGATTAATATATTTGTTTTGTTAAGATAAATGATTATTTTTCCCACTTTTTGAAGGTACTAATATTTAAGCCTACAGGAAGTCTTTTGGGGATCAAAGAGACCTTGGTTTAAAAGTTCTATCATATCAAGTCACTAAATACAGTAGAATCTCCATAGTTGACCACCTCCCTACATTGACCATCCCCTTAGGTTGACCTAATTTCTATGGACCAGACATGCAGACCTATACTATCAGTACAGTAGGCCTAATTCCTTATGTTGACCACTTCCGTATATTGACCTTGGATGATCAACTTACAGAGGTTCTATGTATTTCTTTGAGTCTTACCTGTTAATAGGATATAACCCCCTAGCAAATAGTGATGATTAGAATTAAATGAGATCATGTATATAAAGTACTCTGCAAAGTAAAATAAGGACTCAATATGGTAGCCATAATTACTGTGCTTATTATAGCAAACTGGAAAGAACAGAAAAGTTAAAGAAGGAAAAAAGTGACCAATAATTTCTCCTCTCAAAGGCAACTATTGTTAATGTTTGGTCAGCTCTCTTTTCCTCCATGTAATTTGTCTTCATATAGATTTGATATCACACCATAGAAACTATTATATATGTATTATTGTTTTTGGCTTACTAATGCCAATTTAGACATTTTCCTACACCATTAACAGTTACTAGACGTAACAGCTTCTTTCTGGCTTCTAATAAAATAAACAAAATAGCTTTTTCTAGTTGCGAAACCCTTGGGAAGAGTCTTGCCCACCTCATCTTCCTGCTACTTTCCTCCTGGTTTTGGGAATCCTCAAGTCTGCTACCATCATTACTTGGGAACACAGCAGAGGATCTTTTGGGTATGCATGCCCCCCAAAACACTTAAGGTGGATCTCTGCAGACCACAGTGTAAGGTGATACAGAAAGCTTTACACTCTACAGCCTAAATGCTCAATTGACTCTGAATTTTTTCTCCCATACCCTATAACAAAAGCTCTTAAAAAAACAAAGCAAGGGTGGGGCCTGTGGCTCAAAGGAGTAGGGTGCTGGCCCCACATGCCAGAGGTGGCGGGTTCAAACCCAGCCCCAGCCAAAAACTGCAAAAAAAAAAAAAAAAAGCAGAACACCCAAACCTGATCATCTGCCTTAAGCTGAAATTCAACCTCCTTATATCTGAACTCTTACCTTCTCTAATATCTTCTCTTCAGAAAAAAAGTAAATTGTATTATTTGGCTTAAATATTTTTTTAAACTGCCAGGACATCAAAATCTGATTTGTTTCCAAACATTTGAATTGTCCTAGCCACACCAAATATACCAACCCTCTTCCATTTTCCACTGACATTATCTCTTATTTTTTTCAAAGAATATATTTAGTTGTAGAGCCCAAAACTTACTGCCAGACACAGAATTAATGAAAATAAAATAAAAATTACATGTAAAAGGGTTGGCGCCTGTGGCTCATCGAGTAGAGCGCCAGCCCCATGTACCGAAGGTGGCGGGTTCAAACCCGGCCTCGGCCAAACTGCAAAAGCAGAAAAATAGCCAGGCGTTGTGGCGAGTGCCTGTAGTCCCAGCTACTCGGGAGGCTGAGGCAAGGGACTTGCCTAAGCCCAAGAGTTGGAGGTTGCTGTGAGCTGTGTGACGCCACAGCACTCTACCGAGGGCGATAAAGTGAGACTGTCTCTACAAAAAAAAAAAAAAAAAAAAAATTACATGTAAAAGTAAGAATCTACAACATTCATTTTAGCCAATTCTCTGGTCACTTTGGGGCCACTGTTTATTATATTACTTTTTAATTTTTATTTTCTGAGACACAGTCCTACTCTACTGCATGGCTAGAATGCAGTGGCACAATCTTGATCACTGCAACTTCCAACTGCTGCGCTCAAGTGATTCTCCTGCCTTAGCCTCCTAAGTAGCTGGAAGTACAGTTCTGAGACACCACGTTTGGTTAATTTTTTCTATTTTTAGTAGAGATGGGTCTCATTCTTGCTCAGACTGGTGTTGAACTTCTGACCTCAAGCTCTCCTCCCACCTCCTAGACAGGCAGGATTACAGGCGTGAGCTCCTGAGCCCCCCCTGCTTATTATTATTGTTCCTATCCCTGTTGATATTGAATAAACAGGTCTCTAGAAGGGCAATGGCCAAATGAATATGCAGGGAAGATGTTGACTGGGAGACAGAAGATGATTCTGAAGTATCTAATATTCTGACTTTATCACTGATGAGGTCTGATAAATTCTCTGAGCTTGTGCCCCATCTCAAAAACAGGAATAATAATCTTTTTTTTTTTTTTTTTGAGACAGAGCCTCAAGCTGTCACCCTGCATAGAGTGCCGTGGCATCACAGCTCATAGCAACCTCCAATTGCTGGGTTCAAGCGAGTCTCTTGCCTCCGCCTCCCAAGTAGCTGGGACCACAGGCGCCTGCCACAATGCCCAGCTATTTTTTGGTTGTAGCCGTCATTGTTGTTTGGTGGGCCGGGCTGGATTCGAACCCGTCAGCTCAGGTGTTGGCTGGTGCCTTAGCCTGCTGAGCCACAGGCGCAGAGCCAGGAATAATAATCTTTACTTTGTCAGTCTTCCAGAATTTTTATTGAGAACAAATTAAATAATTCGAATAAAAGTAATGTGCAGCTTAGAAAAAGCTACAGACATATAAGGGGAAAGAATTTTGCTGTTAAATAAAAGGGCCGAGAGAAAGGAGACAATCTCCAACATATATAAACTGCCTTTTGAAAATTTTATCTGTACAAGCTCTAACTGCCCTAAAATGTTTTATAAAAATGAACTTTTTGAGAAGTTTCACCCATGATTATCCAGTTTTCCTCCACACATGCATCATGCTAATTAAAGGTTTGGCTATATTCATGCTGTGTTAGAGGAAACTGAAGTGTTAGAACAAAACAGACTGACATGCTATCTCAAGGAGCTTATATCAGCTAAGGAAGGACTGAGGGAAGTAAAGGAATTAGAGGCAGGAAGGATTAGGATCATTGAGGTTATAAGAATTTAAAACTTAAAAAGGTATAAACAGCTTAGAATTTAAAGAAATGTTAAGAGATGGCTTTTCTCAAAGAGGGGTACCCTTATTCAAACCCCTAATAAACAAGTGATTTCATGAAGCTATATGTAACTCCTTCAGAACCTGTAACTCCTCCAGAACCATTTGATTACATTCAAAATTCATCTTTTGCTTCCCTCCCCTTCCTCCCCCATACATCATGTGTTTTTGCCCTGACCTCCCACTTTTTCCTCCTTTGATTTACTTCCATTTCAATCCCCTGTAAAAGCCCGGGTCCAGTTTCCTACTGGTTTTCTTCATCTCTGCTTGCCTGGCTCTCCTGGTACGCACCACCCACCCTGACATCATGTATGAACATTCCTCTTTGGAAAAATCATGTCTCATTCTTGCAGAGCAGACTTAGAAAATTATTCAAAACTATATTACCTTTTTAAGATAGAAAGAATAAGATATTTAAATTCCAAGCTGTTTCCCTAAGAGGGGAGAGGAAGTGTAGGAAGAGAAGCAATGGTAGTTCCAAACCCGCTCAGACTTGGTCATTAGTGGTGGCACGGTGGTGGCATTCTCAATCCATCCCCAGAGGCATTCAGCCAAAGCAGATGGGGAAAGGAAACATGGGCTGACTTGCAAAGACGGAGAGAAAGCAGAAGGTGAAATAAAGGAAGGAGTTTAATGGGAGGAGAAAGATAGAAACAAGGAAGGAAGATTGGGAGAAAGGAAAGGAAAATACAGGACGGGTTATAGGGGAGGGTTGAAGAGAGAACTGGAACAAACCAAGAGGGAGAAAACAGAAAGGGCTAGGTCACTAACAAGAGTAGGGGCCACAGACCAAGTAGATTGGGCAGAGCAGGGGAAGGAGAGGGGCAGGGAGCGGGAGAGAATGCCATGCCTCGCCTGGATCTGTTTGTGTACTTCCTTACACTGTCATCGGTAGCTGCCTTATCTATTTTCACCTCTGGCAGGAGACGCCCGCCGATGTGGGAGCCGGGGCCGCCAATGAGAGACACCACGCCGTTGCAGTCCACCGTGCTGTTGCGCTTCACGCTGCGCCGCAGACTGGGGAAGATGCGCGATGAGCGGCTGCCCTGGCTGTAGCCGCTGTAGCCGCTGTAGCTGCTGCGGCGCTCGCGGGCCCGGATGGGGATGAAGAGGGAGTCCCGGCGGCCCTCGCTCTCCTCCACCGTGCTGTGCTCGTCGTCTGCGAACTCGTTCTCGGAGCCTGGGTCTCGGAACCGCCCGGGGCCCCGGAAACTGAAGATGCTGCTTTTGCTGTTGTGGCGGGAGAGGAAGGGCGAGCCCGGGATGCTGAGCAGTGACTGCGGGGCGGAGAGAGAGAGAGAGAAGAAAGAGTGGCGTGAGACCAGAGTGGATCCTGCAGGCTGAACAAAAATGCGGCTAGACTCCCCGACCTGCCCGCCGCCAACCCCACCCCAAGTCCTAATCCCAGAACACAAACACTTCCAGAGAGTACGTCTGGACGTTGACTGCTACTGTTCATTGCACATCATTACACACATCCCCTTCCCTATACAGGTGAGATTGACCTTGTGTTCGACTCACTAGTCCCTCATGTGTCCATGTTTTTTTTCTCCTGTTCTGTATCACTTATCCACAGGGAAGCACATCGCTGTGGGCACCTAATTACTACAGGCCCACAGGCCGTGTGCCTTCAACTTACTCAAGCAAAATTATGCTAATACTCGGCAAAAAGGATTTTAGAAGTGCCTGTTATCATTTGACATTCTCTACATAAGCTCATTTCCTGGAGGTCAAGTACTATTCCAACAGTGGTCTTCAAGCCTTTTAGTTTCGTTGGAAATGATGTATGCACTTTTCCATCTCATTTTAAAGTCAACATCAAATTTTTTTTCACCAAAAGTTTAAGTACTATAGTTGTGAACTATATAATTCCAAGTTTAAATAGCTGTAAATTATATAATTCCAAGCCTTGACATTTTTAGATAAAACTCTTCTTTGCCAGTTGGAAAATTTTCCTGATTTTTCTCCTTCAACTCATACTTCCATTACATGTTCCTACAAAATTTTATGTAAATGTGTATTTTTAACGCTTTAATGTACTTTGTTGATCACCCTGGAATACTTTTCTGTAACAGTTTTATAAATAAACTGTACTTAATATTTTAAAATTTTCCTGTGACTATGAATCTCTAAGAAATAAATAAAAAATTCTCCTGGATTGAGTTTCTAGTATAATTCTTATAAATACAGTTGGTTAAGCTACATAAATTTATTACACATTTTATAAGTAATAAGCTTAAAAAGATATTTTCAATACAATGCATTTTTAATGAAATGGAGCTTATCAACTGGTACTTAAATTCTGATAGTATTATATATTATTAGAATAAGACATGCCTCAAAGTCAATTCTCTCCTTTCTAATAGATTTTAACTGTTGAGAACCTCATCTTGGAATGGAAAAATTTTGTTATAGAAATGTCCTCAGGGCTGGACGCAGTGGCTCACACCTGTTGCTGTGAGCTGTGTCGCCACAGCACTCTACTGAGGGCAACAAAGTGAGACTCTGTCTCAAAAAAGAAAAAAGAAATGTCACTCAATTCTTTGACCTCTCTCCAAGTTAAATGCCAAAAATCACATGGTAAACAGTCAGCAAAATTTATTTTAATGATCTATTGGCTGACAAATGAGGTCCTCTTTCAATTTTTTTTTTTTTTTTTTGAGACAGAGCCTCAAGCTGTCACCCTGGATAGAGTGCTGTGGCATCCACAGCTCACAGCAACCTCCAATTCCTGGGCTCAAGCGAGTCTCCTGCCTCCGCCTCCCAAGTAGCTGGGACTACAGGCGCCCACCACAACGCCCGGCCCTTTTTTGGTTGCAGCCGTCACTGTTGTTTGGCAGGCCCGGGCTGGCCGGGCTGGATTTGAACCTGCCAGCTCAGGTGTACATGGCTGGCGCCTTAGTCCACTGAGCCACAGGCGCCGAGCCTCAATTTTGTTTAAAGCAAAGAACTGAAAACCTAAATTGCTAAAGGATATGTTATATAATTGTTAGAAGCATTCCCTTTCTTGATTTTTGAGGATATCAAAAAGGCTTTATTATTTATTAATATTTATATGGGTTATTCTTACATGAATTACTTTTATCAAAGCAGGGGTGTCCAAACTTTTTTCTTTTCTTACACATATTGAAAGAATAAGAGTTACGTTGGGTCACAGATTAAATACACACACATTAACAAAAGCTGATGAATACACAAAAAAGAGGTCCATGCATACTTTTCTTGATATCTGACACTGATAAGCAGAACTGTCCTCAAAAAATCTGCCTGAGGAACCTGTTTTACTCAACAGAAGGCTGATATAAACAAAATATTGTTAACTTTACATCATTGCTCACATTTATTATTTCTTTTCTTTTTTTTTGCAGTTTTTGGCTGGAGTTGGGTTTGAACCGACCACCTCTGGCATATGAGGCCGGCGCCCTACCCCTTTGAGCCACAGGCGCCGCCCTCACATTTATTAATTAATAATATGATTTTTATCTTATCACATGCTTTAAATATACTTTTGTCAAAACCTGAAAGGAACAGATTTAGCTCATTTATGAGCATGTCCACCACATGATCTAATTAGCAAAGCCAGCCCACGATGTCAAAGCAAATGACCAAATCAGACTTATTTTCATTTAAAAAGTATGGCCTCATTTTTGAATTTTAATAAATGTATTAGTATATACTCCAAGGACAACTATCCCACTGCTGAACTTAAAAACATCTCAACAACCCCAATTATAACTGTTTCCCTCTTTTTTTTCTTTTTTTTGTGAGACAGAGTCTCACTGTGTGGCCCTCAGTCAAGTGTTGTGGCATCACAGCTCATAGCAATCTCAAACTCTTGCTTAAGTGATTCTCTTGCCTCAGAGACCTCCCAAGTACCTGGGACTATAGGTGCCTGCCACAATCCCGGGCTATTTTGTTGTTGTTGTTGCAGTTGTCATTGTTGTTTTAGTTGAACAAAACCCGCCAGCCTAGGTATATGTGGCCAGCACCCTACCCACTGAGCTATGGGCGCTGCCCATCTGTTTCCCTGTTAACAGAAATATGAAATAGATAAGTTCAAAAAGCCTTGGGATGGAGCTAAGTTTCCTGGATTAAGGAAAACTTTGTAAACACTAATATTTTAATTGTCCTTTTGTTTAGCATCCCAAAGATTTCTACACTTTACAGCAATGCACCACATAAGATTTGGGATGAAAGTGGTGTCCCTGGCTTGGCGCCAGCCACATACACTGGACCTGGCGGGTTCATACCCAGCCTGGGCCTGCCAAACAACAATGACAATTACAACAAAAAAATAGCTGGGCATTGTGGCGGGCGCTCTACTGAGGGCAATAAAGTGACTCTGTCCCCCCGACCCCAAAAAAGGGGAAAAAAAAGTCCATTATAAGCACTAAAGAAACATTTTCTGATAATATATATATTTTTAAAAAGAGACAGGGTCTTGCTCCATGGAGTGCAGTGACTGGTATGATCATAGCTCACTGGAGCTTTTAACTTCTAGCCTCAAGCTATCCTCCTCCTTTTGGCCTTCTGAATAGCTGGGACTTATAAGTGAGTGCCATTGAGCCTGGCCAATTTAAAAAAAAATTTTTTTTTTTTTTTTTTTTGTAGAGACAGGTTCTCCCTATGTTATTCAGACAGGTCTCAAATTCTTGGCCTCAAGGACGTTCTGCCTCTGCCTCCCAAAGCGCTGAGATTGCAGGCATGAGCCACTGTGCCTAGTCTGATAACACTTTTGATCATAACCCTAGAAGGGCTGTGGGTACCTTTTTAATATTTCTGCCCCGTATTTTTGTTTACTAGAATTCCATTTCTGGTTCTATACTCCAGCTCCTGTCCTCCCTCTAAAATACACAGCCCCTCTCATTAGCCTGGTACATTTTCTTCACACAATTCTAGTTCCGTTATATTCTCTTATCTATGTCTTTTACATATTATGTATCTTTTCCCTGTCTTGACTTTGAGCAATTCACAAACTTCTGTGAAAATAAATGAATTTGATCACTGGGACCACATCAAGAAGACCAATCACTACGCATAGATCATTTTACCTAACTGCCCTTGTTATTGTTATAGGCCTCTAGAAAAGAGCATGCAATATCTCCATTACTGACTTACTTTGTTCTGCCCTAACCTTGAGAGAGAAGATTGATTCCAGAATGTTGACTGGACTTTGTTTATGAGTAGATGTCACTGTGCGTTAAAAGGGCAGGAAAAATCCCCAGCTATTACACTTTCTTCTTCCACAATGCGGATCAGTAAACATACTATTCTTCTTATCTATATGTTTGGGTACCCCCATTAAATCATTGATTCCCTCCCCTGAACCAGTTCTACTCAAAGTGTGATTCACGAACCAATGCTAGTATATAACTATTACTGGTTTGCAACAAGACAAATACAGAAACTGAGAGAAGCACTTTAGAAACTTTATAGCAATTAGACATCTAAGGATATTATGACTATAATAAAATTCATTGCTATGATATTTTATAGCAGCATTAGTTTATGAAGAATTGGAAAAACAGAAACTAGTCCTTTACTACAGATAGTATGAGAGACAGTGTTCTACTAAAATAATGTTGCTGTGCCTTAAAAAGTACCTGGCGTTTTGTTTTACTCATATAACACAGAGGCAATAGCCTCTGAAAGACGAATTTATTACATCAGTTCAGAGAAGAGTGGGTGTGCCTTGCCATAGAGGGGCCCATGGGGTTTGTATTAGGGTTCACCAGGAGTCAGAGGAATCAGGGGGAAATCATGGTCCAGAGCCTTTTTGTATGGTTTCCCTGGGAAGGAATGGGTGAGGCAAGGTAGGCAAGTTTAGCAATGAATAATCTGAATTAATTTCACAGGGCTCTGAGCCATAGAGGTTGTATACAGATTGGTCCAGCGGTGATTAGGGCAGGGGAAATATTGGCTTGATGAGTGAGTTAGACAAAGGAGGCAGTTGGGCAACTGGAATATGGATCACTTGATTCATCTATAAAGGCATACTTGAAGGCAAAGGTAATACCGAACACTGGGGTTTAGGACACAAGCCTAGATGTTAATAAGCTGTGTCTTGAGTGCCTATAACTTCCTTGAGGGCCTCATGGAAAAGACAGGACTCAGGCACTGTCAGGCTCCTTTGCTAAATCTCACAATATTTTTGGTTGCGCTTTAGCCTCCCTTTGGTATCAGGGTTGATACTTTGCAGAATGAGTTAAAGAGAGTTCCCTCCTCCACAAGTTTTTGGAATATTTTTATTAGGATTGGTACCAGTTCTTCTTTGTAAACTTAGTGGAATTTGGCTTTGAATCCATCTGGTTCTGGGCTTTTCTTTTCTCCCCCACTAACAAGTGGAAAGACATTCCATGCTCTTTCCATGGAATAAAAAAAAAAAAAAATCAATATTGTTAAAATGACCATAGCAACAATACCCCAAATTTACCTAAGGTCCATCGACTGATGACTGGATAAAGAAAATATAAGTGTGCCCGGGCAGCGCCTGTAGTTCAGTGGGAGGGGGCCAGCCCCATATACCGAAGGTGGTGGGTTCAAACTCAGCCCTGGCCAAACTGCAAAAACAACAAAAAAATAGCCAGGTGTTGTGGTAGGCACCTGTAGTCCCAGCTATTTGGGAAGCTGAGGCAAGTGAATCACTTAAGCCCAAGAGTTGAGGTTGCTGTGAGCTGTGTGATGCCACGGCACTCTACTGAGGGTGATAACATGAAACTCTGTCGCTATTTTAAAAAAAAAAAAGGAAAGAAAGAAAATATAAGTGTGGGCTGGGTGCGGTGGCTCACTCCTGTAATCCTAGGACTCTGGGAGGCTAAATTGCTTGAGTTCAGAAGTTCAAGACCAGCCTGAGCAAGAGTGAGACCCTGTCTCTACAAATTGAAAAACTAGACAGGCATTGTGACAAGCACCTGGAGTCCGAGCTACTTGACAGTCTGAGATAAAGGGATCTCCCAAACCCAAGAGTTTGAGGTTGCTGTGAGCTGTGACACCATGGCAGTCAACCCCAGGGTGACTGAGTGAGACTCTGTCTCAACAAAAAAAAAGAAAGAAAATATAAGTTTGTGTGTATAGCACACAACATGGAATACTACTCACCAACATGGATGAACTGGAGGCCATTATCCTAAGTGAAATAACTCATAACTAAGATTCAGAAAGTCAAGTACCACAGGTTCTCACTTAAAAGTGGGAGCTAAGTAATAAGCACACATAGACACAGACAGTAGAATAACAAATGAAGGAGCTCAGAAGGGCAGGAAGGTGGGGTAGGGGAGTGAGAGGTTAGAAATTACCTGATGAGTACCATGTATACTAATTAAGTGAAGGTTACACAAAAAGCTGACTTCACCTCTACCTCTACACAAAATATCTATGTAACAAATCCACACATGCTCTCCCTAAAATCTATAAAAATAAACAAATAAATAAATCCATAATCACCCTTAAAGTCATCACTTCATGTCTTGCAAATGGCATTCAAGACCCTCCCAGCTTTGATTCCAATTTACTTACTTTATTTTAGCCTTCCCTGTTTCCCCCATATCCCCAAGAGCAGCCACCTGCCTTTAGGTCCATTTCCAGTTGGGCAAATCCTCTCCAATTTCTAGCCCAGCTGTCTGCTTCTTCTTCTACTAACTTTCTTAATTTTCCGATCGCACTCAGCCCTTCTTACAGAATACTTATGCTCTAGCTTTTACAACATTTCTTTTTATTTATTTATTTATTTATTTATTTTTTTCAACATTTCTTTATATACATATTCTACCTCTCTCGTAACCAACTATAGGCTCCTTAAGGCCAGAGTGCCTGATTCATCTATCTTCTAAAATGTTTTGTACATACACAGTAAATGCAAGGTTTAACTTAATTAATATGTATTTAAATTATGTACTACAAATTGGTCACCCATTCCAGTGTTGTCCCACACCTGTATTAGCTCATTGCTTTGCCTCTCATAGAAAGTTAAACTGGACAGAATTCATGATTTTTTGCTAGGCCAATACTGGGTGCTGACTCGACCTGATACATTAGGTTTCCACATTGGGAATGGGATTTTATTTATTTGATGATAAAATTTAATTTTATATGTTACATGAGATCTAATACATCAAACTATTATTTACCTTACTTGAAAGTGGTAAGGATGATAGGGGAGAAAGAAGATAATGACCAATTTAATCTCTGAACAGTTAAAAATCAGGATGCTGAGATAATACATGATACAAGGAAACTATTTTTCTCTAATTCCTTTTTTCACTCGTGGCAAAAAAGTTGACTTTGCAATGAATGTGAAAGGGGAAAAGATGACTTGTCCTATCTCTCCATTTACCAAATCCTCATCTAGCCCATTCCCTGAGGTGCTACATCCCACAGGTAGTAACACCCTCCCATCTCAACTTCTGTGTACTGGAGGCTTCAGTGATGACTCAGAACCAAAGGCTCTATTAACTCTTGGGATACAGCCCTTACTTCATGTTTTCAAAATCTTCCTGTCAACCAATCAGAACTTCTTCGACCTCTTCAGGCAGTCATATCACATTAACTAAGAATATAACCTTAGGTCTAGATGTCTGCTTCGGAGAATGACTCTGGAATGTTCTGGGTTTGAGGGAATAGACCTTACATTCCACAGAAAAATTATCTGTTGGGATTTGGAGGCATTCACATCAGCTGTCTGTCAAGATGAGGCTTATGATGACTAGGATGTTGGAATGTAATAAATGACTGAGTTTAAAAGTTATACCTCCATGCTATATTTCACTTTTTCTTTCCAATATGGTAATGGTTCTTATATTATGGTCTGGGGATACCTGGGGGTTCCTGAGACCCTTTTAAGGGAGGCTCATGAGGTTAAAATTATTCCATAATAATACTAAGACGATATCTGCCTTCATCATCTCATTTTCTCCCAAGCACATAGTGGACACTGTGAGCCTGTTAGTTTTATAATATTTAAAGACTTTTCTGATGAGATTGGTGGCAATAATGGATGTGATTGTTTAATATTGTATGTCAGTATTTGTTTTTCTTTTTTACTTTTCAACCATTTTTTTTTTAATTGTTAAGAGATTCATCGAAGGTATAAGAAACCAGTTTATACTGATTGCATTTGTTAGGTAAAGTCCCTCTTATAATTGTGTCTTGCTCCCAAAAGGTGAGTCACACACTGAAACCCCATCCCCTCCCTCCTTCCCTCTCTCTGCTCTTCCCTTCTCCCATCCCCCTCCTTCCTTCCCTCTCTCTGCTCTTCCTTTCCCCCACCCCTTCCCTCCTTTTCTTTCTCTCGGCTCTCCCCTTCCCCCACCCTCCACCATGTACTAGGTCATTAATTGTTCTATCAAAACTGAGTACATAGGATTCATACTTCTCTTTTTTTTTTTTTGCAGTTCGGCCGAGGCCGGGCTTGAACCCGCCACCTTCGGTATATGGGGCCGGCGCCCTGCTCGCTGAGCCACAGGAGCCGCCCCAGGATTCATACTTCTCCATCCTTGTGATGCTTTACTAAGAAGAATGTGTTCCACTTCCATCCAGCTTAATATAAAGGATGTAAAGTCTTTATCTTTTTAAATGGCTAATAGTATTTCGTGGTATACATATACCACAGCTTGTTAATCCATTCCTGGGTTGGTGGGCATTTAGGCTGCTCCCACATTTTGGCGATTGTAAATTGAGCCGTGATAAACAGTCTAGTGCAAGTGTCCTTATGGTTAAAAAGATTTTCCCTTCTGGGTAGATGCCCAGTAATGGGAATGCAGGATCAAATGGGAGATCTAGCTTAAGTTCTTTGAGGGTTCTCCATACTTCCTTTCAAAAAGGTGGTATTAGTTTGCAGTACCACCAGCAGCTCCATATCCATGCCAGCATATAGTTTTGAAATTTTGTGATGTGGGCCATTCTCACTGGGGTTAGATAGTATCTCAGGGTGGTTTCAATTTGCATTTCTCTAATTAATTAGGGATGATAGGCATTTTTTCATATGTTTGATAGCCATTTGTCTTTTTTAGAGAAGGTTCTATTCGTCTCTCTTGCCCATTGATATATGGGACTGTTGGCTTTTTTTTTTTTGATAGAGACAGAGTCTTACTTTATGGCCCTCAATAGAGTGCCATGGCAGCACACAGCTCACAGCAACCTCCAACTCCTTGGCTTAAGCGATTCTATTGCCTCAGCCTCCCGAGTAGCTGGGACTACAGGCGCCCACCACAACGCCTGGCTATTTTTTTGTTGCAGTTTGGCTGGGGCCAGGTTTGAACTTGCCACCCTTGGAATATGGGGCCGGTGCCTTATCTACTGAGCCACAGGTGCCACCCAATTGTTGGCTTTTTTCATGTGGATTAATTTGAGTTCTCTACAGATCCTAGTTATCAAGCTTTTGTCTGATTCAAAATATACAAATATCCTTTCCCAGTGTGTAGGTTGTCTATTTGCTTTGGTTGTTATCTCCTTACCTGTACAGAAGTTTTTCAGTTAATTAAGTTCCTTTTATTTTTGTTGTTGTTATAATTGCCACGGAAGTTTTCTTCATAAAGACTTTCTCCAAGCTAATATCTTCCAGTGTTTTTCCTAGGCTTTGAGAATTTTTATTGTTTCATGCCTTAAATTTAGGTTTTTTATCCATCTTGAATCAATTTTTGTGAGTGGAGAAAGGTACAGGTCCAGTTTCAGTCTTTTACATGTGGATATCCAGTTCTCCCAGCACCATTTATTGAATAGGGATTCTTTTCCCCAGTGTATGTTCTTAATTGGTTTATTGAAGATTAGGTGGCTGTAAGATATTAGTTTCATTTCCTAGTTTTCTATTAAATTCCAAGTGTCTATGTCTCTATTTTTGTGCCAGTACCATGCTGTCTTAACCACTATGGCCTTGTAGTATAGCCTAAAATCTGGTATGCTGATGCCTCCAGCTTTGTTTTCATTACTAAGAACTGTCTTAGCTATATGGCTTTTTTCTGGTTCCATACAAAATGAAGAATTATTTTTTTCCAAGTCTTGAAAGTACAATGTTGGTATTTTAATAGGGATGGCACTGAATCTATAGATTGCTTTGGGAAGTATAGGACGTTTTAACAATGTTGATTTTTTTCAGCCATGAACATGATCATGGTATGTTCTTCTATTTTTTAATATCCTCTGCTTTTCTTCTTAGGGTTTCATAATTTTTTTTTTTTTTTTTAAGACAGGGTCTCACTATGTCACCCTTGGTATAGTGCCGTGGTATCACAGCTCACAGCAACCTCAAATTCTTGGGCTTAAGCGATTCTCTTGCTTCAGCCTCTCATGTAGCTGGGACTACAGGTGCCCACCACAATGCCCGGCTATTTTTGGTTGCAGTTGTCATTGTTGTTTAGCTGGCCGAGGCCAGGACTGAACTCGCTGCCCTAGGTGTGTGTGTATGTTCACTGCTATGGGCACCAAGCCTCATAATTTTCTTTTTTTTTTTTGAGACAGAGCCTCAAGCTGTCACCCTGAATAGAGTGCTGTGGCAACCTCCAATTCCTGGGCTCAAGCGAGTCTCCTGCCTCCGCCTCCCAAGTAGCTGGGACTACAGGCAACCGCCACAACGCCCGACTATTTTTTGGTTGCAGCCGTCATTGTTGTTTGGCAGGCCCAGGCTGGATTTGAACCCGCCAGCTCAGATGTACGTGTCTGGTGCCTTTGCTGCTTGAGCCACAGGCACCGAGCTAATCATAATTTCCTTTATAGAGGTCCTTCACCTCTTTTGTTAGGTATATTCCTAGGTATATCATTTTCTTTGAAGGTATGGTGAAGGGCGTTGTGTCCTTAATTAGTCTCTCATCTTGTCTGTCTGCTACTGGTGTATACAAAGGCTACTGACTTGTGGACATTGATTTTGTATCCTGAGACATTACTGTATTTCTTTCTTTCTTTCTTTCTTTTTTGTGGTTTTTGGCCAGGGCTGGGTTTGAACCCATCACCTCTGGCATATGGGGCCGGTGCCCTACTCCTTTGAGCCATAGGCGCTGCCCCATTATTGTATTTTTTGATGACTTCCAGGAGTCTTGTGGTTGAGTCTTTGGGGTTCTCTAAGCATAAGATCATGTGGTCAGCAAAGAGGGAGAGTCTGACCACTGTTCCCATTTGGATGTCCTTTATTTCCTTCTCTTGTCTGATTCTATTGGCTAGAACTTCCAGCACTATGTTGAATAATAATGGCAATAAAGGACAACCTTGCCTGGTTCCGGTTCTAAGTGGAAAAGGTTTTCAGTTGTACTCCATTCAGTAAAATATTAGCTATAGGTTTGTCATAGATAGCTTCGATCAGTTTCCGAAATGTGCCATGTATGCCTGTACTCTTCAGTGTTCTAATTACAAAAGGATGCTGGATTTTATTGAATGCTTTTTCTGCATCTATTGAAAGGATCATATGGTCTTTGTTTTAGCTTCTGTTGATATGGTGAATAACATTTATGGACTTGCGTATATTAAACCAGTCTTGCATCCCTGGGATGAAACCTACTTGATCATGATGTATGACTTTTTTGATGATAAGCTGTAATCTATTGGCTAGGATTTTGTTGAGAATTTTTGCATCTATATTCATTAGTGAAACTGGTCTGAAGTTCTCCTTTTTAGTTGAGTTGTTTCCTGATTTTGGTTATTAGGTTGATGTTTGCTTTGTAGAATGTGTTGGGGAAGATTCCTTCCTCCTCAGTTTTTTGGAGTAATTTCTGCAGTATGGGAATAAACTCTTCTTTGAAGGTTTGACAGAATTCTGGTGTGAAGCCACCCGGACTAGGGCCTTTTTTTGTTGGGAGATTTTTTATTGTTTCTTTGATCTCAGTGCTTGAAATTGGTCTGTTCAGGAGATCTATTTCTTCCTGGCTAAGTCTAGGAAAAGGTGGGACTCCAAATATTGATCCATTTCCTTCACATTGTCAAATTTCTGGGTATAGAGTTTCTTGTGGTATTCAGAGATAATCTCTTATATCTCTGTGTCATCAGTTGTTATTTCCCCTTTATCATTTCTGATTGAGGTTACTAGAGATTTTACTTTTCTATTTCTAGTTAGTCTGGTCAAAGGTTTATCTATTTTATTTATTTTTTCAAAAAATAAATTATTTCATTAATTTTCTGATTGATTCTTTTGTTTTCAATTTCATTAATCTCTGACTTAATTTTGGATATTTCTTTTCTTCTGCTGGCTTTAGGCTTAGATTGTTCTTCTTTTTCCAATTCTATAAGACGGCTTGTGAGTTTGTTGATATACTCTCTTTCTGTTTTTCAGATGCAGGCATCTAAAGCTATACATTTTCCTTTCAGGATTGCTTTTGCTACATCCTGCAAGTTTTGGTAGCTTGTGTCTTCATTGTTGTTATGCTCAAGGAAGTTAATGATTTCTCTTTTATTTCTTCCTGCACTCAACTGTTGTTCAATAGAAGGTTGTTTAATTTCCATGCCTTTGTGTGGGGTTGGAGTTTAGTTCCACCTTTAATGCCTTGTGGTCTAAGAAGATATAAGGTAAAATTTCAATTCTTTCGATTCTGTTGAGGTATGTTTTGTGTCCTAGGATATGATCAATTTGGAGAATGTTCCATGGGGTGATGAGAAGAATGCATATTCTTTAGCTTTGGGATAGAGTGTTTTATATACATCTATCAAGCACAGTTGTTCTAAGGTCTCATTTAAGTCCCTTTGCTTAATTTCTGTTTAGAGGATCTGTCCAGCTCTGTCAGAGGAGTGTTAAAGTCACCTATTATTATGTTGTTACAGGATATCACGTTGCTCAGACTAATTAAGGTCTGTTTCAAGAATCTGGGAGCATTTAATTTGGGTGCATAAACATTTAGAATTGAAATGTCTTCTTGTATTTTTCCTTTGACCAATATGAAGTAACCTTCTTTGTCTTTTTTAACTTTAGTTGCTTTAAATTCACATGCATCTGAAAATAAGATTGCAACCCTTCTTTTCTTCTGAATTCCGTTTGCTGGAAAAATTGTCTTCTAAGCCTTAACTCTGAGGGGTTTTTTGTTTTGTTTTGTTTCGCTTTTTGAGACAAGAGTCTCACTATGTTGCCCTTGGTAGAGTGCTGTGGCATCACAGCTCACAGCAACCTCAAACTCTTTGGCTTAAGTAATTCTTCTGCCTTAGCCTCCCAAGTAGCTGGGACTACAGGCGCCCTCCACAACACCCAGCTATTGTTTTGGTGCAGTTGTTTAGCTGGCCTGGACCAGGTTTGAACCTGCCACCCTCAGTGTATGTGCTTGTGCCATAACTACTGTGCCATGGGCGCCAAGCCAACTCTGAGTTTTAATTTGTCTTTTGAGGCCAAGTGTGTTTCCTATACACAGCAAAAGGATGGCTTTTGTTTTTTAATACAATCAGCCAATCTATTACTCTTCAGTGGAGAATTCAACCCATTAACATTTATTGAGATAACTGATAAGTGTGGTAGAGTTCTATTCATCTTATTTTGTGAAAGTCCATTGCTTAGTTTTGTCTTTTGCATCATTGTGGAAGCTAGGTTCTGTCCTTTAATTTCTGGGTGTTTACTTTGCTGGTGGTCCACTGTGATAGTCAGGTTGGAGTATTTCCTGTAGAACTGGTCTTGTAGCAAATTTCCTCAATGTTTGCATAGCAGTAAAAGATTTGATTTTGCTGTCAATTTTAAAGCTTAGCTCACCAGGATATAGAATTCTGGGCTGGAAATGATTCTGTTTAAGTAGATTAAAGGTAGATGACCATTGTCTTCTGGCTTGAAAAATTTCATTAGACAAGTCTGCGGTCACCCAGATGGATTTGCCCCTGTAGGTCAATTGGTGCTTACTCTTGGCAGCTTGCAAAATGTTTTCTTTTGTCTTGACTTTGGACAGGTTCATCACAATGTGTCTTGGAGAAGCTCTATTAGAGTTGAGGTGACCTGGGGTCCGATATCCCTCTGAAAGGAGTGTGTCAGAATCTTTGCTGATATTTGGGAAATTTTTGTTTATAATATTCTCTAGTATGGCTTCCATTCCCCTGGGGCATTCTTCTTCCTCTTCTGGGATACCTATAACTCTTATGTTTGAATGCTTCATAAAGTCCCATAATTCTGTTAGTGAACGTTCTGCTTTCTCTCTCTTATTTTCTGCCTCTTTATTTGAGTTATCTCAAGAGCTTTGTCCTCTGCTTTGGATATTCTTTCTTATGCATGGTCCAATCTGTTGTTGATACTTTCTATTGCATCTTTAAGTTCCCTCATTGACTGCTTCAATTCCTTCGGCTCTGCTATATCCTTTCTATATTCTTCATATTATTCATCTCTTATTTGATTTTGTTTTTAGGGTTCCTTTACTTTCTCAGCCATTTCCTTCATTGTTTTTTGGTTATTTTCCCCTTTCTCAGCAATTTCCTTCACTGTTTTCATCATCTTTATTTTAAATTCCCCTTCTGTCATTTTTAATATTTCTTTATAGGTGGAATCCTCTGCAATAGCTACCTCATGGGCTCGGCGCCTGTGGCTCAACGGGCTAAGGCGCCAGCCCTGTACACCTGAGCTGGCGGGTTTGAATCCAGCCCCCGAACCCGCCAAGCAACAATGACAGCTGCAACCAAAAAATGGCCAGGCCTTGTGGCGGGCGCCTATAGTCCCAGCTACTTGGGAGGAGGAGGCAAGAGACTCGCTTGAGCCCAGGAATTGGAGGTTGCTGTGAGCTGTGAAGCCACAGCACTCTATCCAGGGTGACAGCTTGAGGCTCTGTCTCAAAAAAAAAAAAAAAAAGAAATCCAAAATGTAGAGGCAAATAATAATAAGAGGGAGAGGGTAGAGTTAGGTCTTATGTTCATAAAGCCAAGATTTCAAAGATTATGTTGAGTTTTAGGGTCCTATGTTGAAAGAAGACAAAATATTTCTTAAATTTTCCTAGACTGATACCTTTCGTTATCTTTGTTCCTACTTCATAAAATAAAGAGCAACTAATATTTAAATTCCAAAGCTCACTCCAGCAAGCAAGAAAGAAAATCTTACATCGTGTCGGTCTTTGGTCAGTCTCTCCTCTAGTTCCTGGGCTAACTGCAAAAGCCACCATTGAACCTGAAAAAATATTGAGACTTTAATTTTTCATTTAAATACTTTAGGTCGATCATATTTATTTATTTAATTTTATTTTGAGACAGAGCCCCAAGCTGTCACCCTGGGTAGAGTGCTGTAGCATCACAGCTCACAGCAACCTCAAGTTCCTGGGCTCAAGCGAGTGTCCTGCCTCTGCCTCCCAAGTAGCTGGGACTACAGAAGCCCGCCACAACACCTGGCCATTTTTTGGTTGCAGCTGTCATTATTGTTTTGCAGGCCCAGGCTGGATTCGAACCCAGGTATACGTGGCTGGCGCCTTAGCCGCTTGAGCCACAGACACCGAGCCTATTTATTTTTTGAGACAGACTCTCACTATGTCACCCTTGGTGGAGTACATCACAGCTCACAGCAACCTCAAACTCTTGGGTTTAATCGATTTTCTTGCCTCAACCTCCCAAGCAGCTGGGACTACAGGCACCCGCCACAATGCCCGGCTATTTTTTGGTTGTAGTTGTCATTGTTGTTTGGCAGGCCCAGGCTGGATTTGAACCCGTCAGCTCCAGTGTATGTGGCTGGTGCCCTAGCTGCTAAGCAAGCAGGTGCCGAGCGTAGGTCTATTATATTAATAAAACTAGAGAGTGATGGGTGGCACCTGTGGCTCAGTGGGTGGAGCGCTGGCCACATATATCAAGGGTGGTGGGTTCCAATTCGACGCGGCCAAACTGCAACAAAAAAATAGCCAGGCGTTGTGCCTGGCTGCCTGTAGTCCCAGCTACTTGGGAGGCTAGGCAAGAGAATCGCCTAAGCCCAGGAGTTGGAGGTTGCTGTGACCTGTGACGACACAGCACTCTACCAAGGGTGATAAAGTGAGATTGTCTCTAAAAAAAAAAGTAGAGAGTGGATTGTTCCATTTTCTTCCAAACACAATTGTACCCCAAAGTTTCCCTCATAATCAAGGGTTTGGCAGATCACATAAATCTCAGTTCTCTCACCTACCCTAGCTCAAGATTTTCATTTTCTTTTCCTGCCGGCATGCTATCAGGTATATTTAAGCATGTTCTAGATCTGAGAAAAAAGTAAAGACCCAAACTTGAAGAGGAATAATATCCTAGGCTTTCCAAGTTTCCACTTATTAAAACTCCAAGCAATTCCATTTTCAACTTCACTCGGTTCCATTTTATTTCTTTTTAGATGGGAGAAATGAAAAACTGTGATAAATCACAAGTTAAACTAGTTCTTTTTCTATGAAGAAAGGAACTTCTGTTCTCTTCATACTTTACAGTATAAAGCTCCCATCTAATCTATTAAACCTTCCTCAGCTAACAAAATCTACCCATTAACCCCTTTAAAAGAAGCAGTGTTCTTACTCTCTTTTTTTTTTTTTGAGACAGACTCTCACTATGTTGCCCTTGGTAGAGTGCTGTTGCGTCACAGCAGCTCATAGCAACCTCAAACTCTTGGGTTTACGCGATTCTCTTGCCTCAGCCTCCCATGTAGCAGGGACTACAGGTGCCTGCCACAATGCCCGGCTATTTTTTTTTTTAATTGTAGTTATTTGTCATTGTTGTTTAGCAGGCCCAGGCCGGGCTTGAACCTACAAGCCCCAGTGTATGTGGTTGGCACCGTAACCACTGAGCTGCAGGCACTGAGCTTCTCTTTTTAAAAAATTTTTTTTCAGATTGAGTCTCACTTCATCACCCTAGGTAGAGTATTGTGGAGACATAGCTCATAGCAGCCTCAAACTCCTGGGCTTAAGTGATTCTCTTGCCTCAGCTTCCCAAGTAGCTGGGACTATAGGCACCTGCCACAACACCTGGCTATTTTTATAGATGAGGTCTTACTCTGGCTCAGATGGTCTTGAACCTGTGAGCTCAGGCAATCTACCTGCCTCAACTTCCCAAGTGCTGGGACTTTTAGGCATGAGCCACCTCGCCCAGCCCTGAAGAAGTGTTCTCTTTTTTTTTTTTTTTTTTTTGAGACAGAGTCCCAAGCTGTCACCCTGGGTAGAGTGCCATAGCGTTGTAGCTCAAAAGACCTCCAACTCTTCGGCTCAAATGATCCTCTGCCTCAGTTTTTCTATTTTTAGTAGAGAAGTCTTGCTTTTGTTCAGGGTGGTCTTGAACTCATGAGCTCGAGCAATCCACCCACCTTTGTCTCACAAGCAGTGTTCTCTTAAGAACACCTGCTGCTCGGCGCCTGTGGCTCAACAGGCTAAGGCGCCAGCCACGTATACCTGAGTTGGCAGGTTCAAATCCAGCCTAGGCCCTCCAAACAACAACGGTGGCTGCAACCTAAAAAAAAAAAAAAAAAAATTAAGAACACCTACTTACCTGCTCCCGAGTAGACAGAGCAGTTTTTCCTGGAAAGTTTTTGCTACAGCCAATGGTTTTGGGTAGTTGTCTGGGTTTAACTGGATCATGTTCAATCCCTCTGCACATGGCATATAGCCAAGACCTAATAAAACCAGCAAAAATACTTTAAGGCAAAATAAATGATTAATCTGTAGAAATAAAATAAAATACCTATATCATAATATCCTTTTATCCTTATCATGAAAAAGAAAAAATCTGTCCAAAATTTAGTGTCCCTGACCTCTGACAGAAACCTCTGTCCTTCTCAATGAATTCCAGTGGAATACATTGGTAAAGACAACATTGATTCTACTTTCTTTTTTTTTTTTTTGAGACAGAGCCTCAAGCTGTCACCCTGGATAGAATGCTATAGTATCACAGATCACAGCAACCTCCAATTCCTGGGCTCAAGTGCGTCTCCTGCCTCCGCCTCCCAAGTAGCTAGGACTACAGGCGTCCGCCACAACGCCTGGCCATTTTTTGGTTGCAGCCGTCATTGTTGTTTGGCGGGCCTGGGCTGGATTCGAATCTGCCAGCTCAGGTGTATGTGGCTGGCGCCTTAGCCCGTTGAGCCACAGGCGCCAAGCCTGGTTCTACTTTCTAAAGCCAGATCACCATTTGTACTTTTTGAAAAGTGCCAAACAAGCCATTGATTCACATTCCCAAGTTTTTTGTAAAACACAATGATTTTAAGAAAACATCTTAGCACACATGCATGATGTAATTAATAGCACACACCTAAGCATAGAAGTAATAACTCTTATCTATCAACTCCCCAGGTCTGTGAAAAAACTACTCTAGACCAATAGGCCATCATGACCTAATATTTTAAAGCAAGAAGAACCAGTAAATTTGCCTCAGAAACCAAATGTTAACCTAAAGGTAAGTCTGGATTTTACTAGATGCTTTTATCTATATTTGACCTAGCATCTCCATAAAGGTTATAACTGAAAATAATATAAATCACTTACCCATTCTTTTCCCCAAAATGACTCTGGAGCTGAAATTCAGTGAACTGGGTCAGTTCACCCATATATTCCACCCCTAGGATTTCAATGACAGAGGCCCCTAGCTTTCCTCCAAGACTACGGCTGATAACAAAGGAGAAAAATAATTGATAGATCACATCATAAATATCTAGATGAAAGGAAACATAAGACAGTCTTGCTTTTTTTTTTTTTTTTTTTTTTTTTTTGACAGATTATCAAGCTGTTGCCCAGGGTAGAAGCCACAGTGTCATAGCTCATAGCAACCTCCAACTCAGGCTCAACTGATCCTCTTGCCTCAGTTTTTCTATTTTTGGTAGAGACAGGGTCTTGCTCAGGCTAGTCTTGAACTCGTGAGCTCAAGCAATCTACATACTCAGCCTCCCAGAGTGCTAGGATTACTGGCATGAGCCACCTCGCCTAGCCGACAGTCTTGCTTTTATAAGCAGCTTTCCAAAAGATTCAGGAAAAATAACAGTATGTATTAGTCCTATAAACTCTTAATGTTCACCCTAAGACTATCTGGGAATTTAAATACTTTGAGAGTTAGGACCTGAGAAGATTATTAATAACATAAAGAAAAAATTAAAAGTTATTAATTAGCTGTCAAGTCAACAGTTTATAAAAGTTGTGATTATACAAGACCAATGGTCATATTAGCGGATTAAAATCTCAAACCCTCCAAAATTCCCTTCCAAGGCTAAAAATTAAGAGTGTAATGTAGGCCAGATGTGGTAGCTCATATGTGTAATCCTAGCACTTTTGGAGGTAAGGCAGGAAGATTGCTTGAGCCTAGGAGTTCAAGACCACCCAAGTAACATAGGGAAACCTCATTTCTGAAAAGAAATAGAAAAATCAGCCACCCATAGTTGTGCATGCTCATAGTCCCAGCTACTAGGGAGGCTGAGGCAGTAGGATTGGTTGAGCCAACATGTTTGAGGTTGCAGCGAGCTATGATGACACCACTGCACTCTAGTCTGGGCAAGAAAGCAAGATCCTGCCTCAAAAAAAAAAAAAGGAAAAAAATCTATAAATATAAAATATACTTAAGAATATGGGCCAGGCGGGCGGTGCCTGTGGTTCAATGGAGTAGTGCGTCAGCCCCATATGCCAGAGGTGGCGGGTTCAAATCCAGCCCTAGCCAAAAAAAAAAAGGAATATGGGCCAGATGTGGTACACCTCTAATCCTAGCACTCTGGAAGACTGAGGCAGGTGGATTGCCTGAGCTCACAGATTCAGACAGAGTAGCCTGACAAGAGTAGACCCCAACTCTACTAAATACAGAAAAATTCCTAGGCCTCAATCCCATGAAAGGACTGTATCCATTCATTGATACATTCATTCACCTTGCCCCTTGTGGAAGGGACTGTATTCATTTGTTTCCTGGCCAAGGAACCCATACACCTATATATACCCTGAGACTAAAGGCCTAAAGGAGGAGATGGGGAAAGACTGGGAGAGAAACGGAGAGAGCTGCTATCTCCCCACTAGAATTTTCTCCCTCTAACAGATGCCTTAATGTTTTCTGTATTCTTTTCTTTCTTTTCTGTGAATAAATTCTGTCTTACAAAAAAAAAAAATTAAAGATTACAAACTCTTTAAGTATTTAAGACAAAAACAATGTCTTCATATTCAGTTCTGTAACCACTACTCTTCTACAAAATAACATACACTGTGCCTAGAATATAGCAGGACTTCAAAAGTTTTTAACTAATGAGAAATAAATAACACAGAAATAGAAAACATAAACAAACTCAACATTTGGACTAGTAAATAACATATAAGCAAAAATGTCAAATCAAAAAAATGAGAAAATGTAAAAGAAAGAAATAATATGAAAAGCATGACCAAGAAAATCTGAAAAAATTGACTAAAACTGGACTTTCTTTAAGCCAAAATAAATATTTTATTAAAAGTAGTTTAATAGAGGAGAGGAGCCAAGATGGCGATCTTTAGCCAGCTTTCCACAGAGGTTCCCATCCACAAGGAGAGTTAAAGGACAGAAACTCAGCAAGAAAGCCGATGGTTTGGATCTGAGACAAAAGAAAAGGTCAAAGAGCGCACATCAACCCTGCTGGGGTGAACTGAGACCCCAAGGACACAAACAAAAAGGTACAGAGCACATCACCAAGCAGACGGGAGTCCCCTCCCCCATGAGAGAGGTTCGCAGTATACTCCATACCTCCATACAAACAAGGGAGCAGAGTTCAGATGTCCTCCCACTCTACTCAATGGGAGAGACCATCTAAAACCCAAACCTCCTTCCCCTACTAGGTTGCCGCGGTGCTCTCCAGCCAGGCATAAAACTGTATATACTCTCTACCTGCAAGGTGGAGTTCCTAGAGTTCTCCTCCACTCTCACCCTGAGATCTGGAGGCCTGTCCCCCACAGAGTCCAGATTCTCAGAGATTGTCTCGAGGGGTGTGGATGGCCATAGACTGTTGCTGAACTGTGCTGGTTTTCTGGCTCGGGAGTGGTGAGAAGGGAGTGAGCCGAGAGGAGACCCAGCTGGAGGGAAGGTCTCTTGAGGCACAAAATGGCAGCCACCTCCAGGAACAATAGCAGGAGAGCTGCACCCCTGGGGATGTTTTGAGGAGACACTCCCAGTCTTCTGGGCGGTCAGGGCGGCTTCTCCAGTGATAGCCACTGGCATAGCGGACCCGGCAACCAAGGCACATGAAGGATTTGCCTGAGGCGGTAGCAGCGGGACAGAGAGCAGGGATTAGAATACTCCCAGCAAGGCTGTTTTGCGTATCTTCAGACTTATCTGGCCCTCAGGGGATGAAAGCTGAGACAGAGGGCTGGAATTCACAGACTGAGTCAGGCCTATTTACAGGCTCAGTCTGATCAGGGAAAATAGCCTTGATAGAAATAAATTCTGCGAACTTGTTCTGTTCCAGCAGTAACATCAATCAGGGACAGGGCTAGAACTTAGTGAATCGCCCCAGCCCCTATCAAGTACCCAGGTTGTCAGGCCTCACCTCCCCCTGCCAAACAGTGACAGGGAGTAGCGGACTGGTGGTGGAGCCACAGACCTGACTGTGACCCAGGCAGGCGCAAATCTCTGGAGCATCTGATCATTGGAGGAAACTGGATCACAACTGTTACCACCGACTGGGTGTGACAGAGGGGCAAGGTTGGGAAGGAGGCATCAACCTTCCCAGACTAATTTACTTGCTGGGGAGGTGCCCTCCTGAGCTCACAGAGCACCGGAGTGAATTATACTAGAGCTTCCAGCAGATCCCTGCTATCTAGTTGCCAGAGACTTTTTAAATCTTCCATTTGAGATCAGTTCTGGCTAGGACAATTGATTAGAACCTCTTCAATTGGGGCAATCACCAAAGGACTTTCCAAAGTGGTACTCTGGGTGTGTGGTAGTGGAAAGGTTTGATTTGGCTTTTTCGATTGTTGCCTGTTGGGGGTGCGGCGACTTAACTCTGGTATTCCTTCACAGCTCAGATTTCAATCCAGAGTAACAGATTCTCTGAGGTTAGACAAAGACCATCTGAAAATAAGACAGAGCCACTTAACCCCACCAGACCAAGAAGGTCCCCAGTTTTGCAAACAGTAGTTCTCTACGAGTCCTTGACAAAACTCTACGGAAAAAGGTACAGATGCCAGTCCAAGCTTTTAAGCAAACCACTGGTCAATCATTACTCCTAGAACTCCCAGCCCAAATTGTCCTTATCTACTCATCTAGCCAAATGGTGTAAAATTAATCATGGGGCGGAATCAACGGAAAAGCTCTGGAAACATGAACAACCAAACTAGGTCAATCCCCCCAAGGAATAATCTAGCAGACACCAGTGAAGATCCTATGCATAAAAAGATGGCTGAAATGTCAGAACTTGAATTCAGAATTTGGATTGCAAACAAGATCAATAAAATAGAGGAAAAGTTGGATTTAGAAATTCAGGGTGCATTTCAAAAATTTTCGCAAGAAGTCAAGGAATTCAAAGACCAAATGACCAAAGATGTGGACACATTGAGACAAGAAGTTGTAGCCCTCAAAGATCTGAGAAACAAAGTAGAATCCCTCAGCAACAGAAAGGAGCAAGCAGAGAAAGGATTTCTGACATGGAGGACAAAGATATCCAACGCTCCCAAACCAACAAAGAGAGAGAAATGGAAGGCAAAAACAGATCATTCTCTCAGACAGCTCTGGGATAACTCGAAGAAAACCAACATTCGCCTTATAGGGATACCTGAAAACAATGAAGTGGTGTCACAAGGCCCAAAGTCTCTTCTCTATGAGACTATGGAAGAATTTTCCAGACATGCCAATAGATTCTGAAATTCAGACAGCAGACAGTTTCAGAACCCCAGCACAACACAACCTAAATAAAACATCCCCCAGGCACATGATAATTAAGTTCACTAAAGTTAATATGAAGGAGAAAATTTTGAAAGCAACCAGATGTAAGAAATCTATAACCTACAAGGGGAAGAATATTAGAATAACTGCAGAACTCTCTGATCAAACCTTTCAAGTGAGAAGAGAATGGACGTCGGCTTTTAATCTCCTAAAACAAAATAACTTTCAACCCAGGATCTTGTATCCAGCTAAACCGAGTTTCCTTTATGACGGAGAAATTAAATACTTTAATGACATCCACATGTTGAAGGAATTTGCCATAACTAAACCAGCTCTCCAGAACATTCTCAGACCTATTCTCCATAATGACCAGGGTAATCCTCCAACACAAAAATAAACTCATTCAGAAACTCTATCAAAGTCCAACTCACAAAGCAACAAAAGGATTAAAAATGTCCACTAGATTTTCTCAAGATACATCATTGGTTTCAATTAATGTGAATGGTTTCAACTGTCCTCTAAAGAGGCATAGATTGGCTGACTGGATACAAAAACTCAGGCCAGATATATGCTGCATTCAAGAGTCTCACCTTACTTTAAAAGATAAATATAGACTCAAGGTGAAGGGATGGTCATCTATATTTCAGACAAATGGAAAACAGAAAAAAACAGGCATTGCAATCTTATTTGCAGATACAATAGGCTTTAAACCAACCAAAATAAGTAAAAATAAAGATGGGCATTTCTTATTTGTTAAAGGTAATACTATGATGAGATTTCAATTATTAATATTTATGCACCCAACCAGAATGCACCTCAATTTATAAGAAAAACTCTAATAGACATGAGTAACTTGATTTCTTCCAGCTCCATACTACTTGGAAATTTTAATACTCCTTAAGCAGTGCTGCATAGATCCTCCAATAAGAAGATAAGTAAAGAAATTTCAGATTTAAACTTAACCATTTAACATCTGGATTTAACAGACATCTACAGAACATTTCATCCTAATAAAATGGAATACACATTCTTCTCATCAGCCCATGGAACATATACCAAAATTGATCATATCTTGGGTCACAAATCTAACCTCAGCAAATTTAAAAGAATAGAAATTATTCCTTGTATCTTCTCGGACCAAGATGGAATAAAAGTTGCACTCAACAATAACAGGAATTTGCATACTCAAACAAAAACATGGAAGCTGAATAACGTTATGCTGAAAGATATATGGGTCATTGATGAGATTAAGAAGGAAATCACTAAATTTTTGGAACAAAACAATAATGAAGACAAATTATCAAAACTTCTGGGATACTGCAAAGGCAGTCTTAAGAGGGAAATTTATAGCACTGCAAGCCTTCCTCAAGAGAACAGAAAGAGAGGAAGTTAACAACTTAATGGTACATCTCAAACAACTGGAAAAGGAAGAACATTCTAACCCCACACCCAGCCAGAGAAAAGAAATAACCAAAATCAGGGCAGAATTAAATGAAATTGAAAACAAGAATTATACAACAGATCAATAAATCAAAAGGTTGGTTCTTTGAAAAGGTCAATAAAATAGATAAACCTTTGGCTACTCTAATCAGTAAAAAAAGAGTAAAATCTCTCATTTCTTCAATCAGAAATGGTAAAGACGAAATAACAACAGACCCCTCCAAAATTCAAAAAATCCTTAACGAATATTACAAGAAAATTTACTCTCAGAAATATGAAAATCTGAAGGAAATTGACCAATATTTGGAAGCACACCACCTTCCTAGACTTAGCCAGAATGAAGTGGAAAGTTTGAGCAGGCCGATATCAAGTTCTGAAATAGCATCAACCATACAAAATCTCCCTAAAAAGAAAAGCCCAGGACCAGATGGCTTCACGTCAGAATTCTGCCAAACCTTTAAAGAGGAACTAGTACCTATATCATTCAACCTTTTCCAAAATATAGAAAAACATGGAATACTACCCAACACATTCTGTAAATCGAATATCACCTTGATCCCTAAACCAGAAAAAGATCCAACAAGAAAAGAAAACTACAGACCAATATCACTAATGAATATTGATGCAAAAATATTCAATAAGATCCTAACAAACAAGATCCAGCAACACACCAAACAAATTAAACATCACGCCCAAGTGTGCTTTATCCCAGGATCCCAAGGCTGGTTCAATATACGTACATCCATAAATGTAATGGATTTGTTCAGCACATAAACAAATTAAAAAAAAAAGACCATATGATTCTCTCCATTGATGCAGAAAAAGCTTTTGATAACATCCAGCATCCCTTCATGATCAGAACACTTAAGAAAATTGGCACAGAAGGAACATTTCTTAAATTAATAGAGGCCATCTACAGCAAACCCACAGCCAATATTATATTGAATGGAGTTAAATTGAAGGCATTTCCACTTAGATCAGGAACCAGGCAAGGTTGCCCATTGTCTCCATTGCTCTTCAACATTGTAATGGAAGTTCTAGCCATTGC
>CAUYON010007571.1:0-18320 GCA_963573935.1 Arctocebus calabarensis
GTGGCGGGCGCCTGTAGTCCCAGCTACTTGGGAGGCGGAGGCAGGAGACTCGCTTGAGCCCAGGAATTGGAGGTTGCCGTGTAATGCCACGGCTCTCTATCCAAGGTGACAGCTTGAGGCTTTGTCTCAAAAAAAAAAAAAAAAAAAAAAAAATTCTGATTTCCCTTCTATTTTCCTTGTCTATCAGCAAATTTCTCATCCTACTGGTTAAGTCTTTTAACCCTATCACATACTTCACTAATTCCCAAACACCCTTTTCTTTATTCCCTTTAAAAATTATCAATCAGTTGCCAAATTAAGCTACCTACTGCAAAATCTCTCTCAAAATGAAATTTTCTTCTATGAATGTGATAGAAAAGTAACATAGTTATACCTTATCTGGATTTAGAATTTTCTCTTCTTAAGAGTTGTCTCTTGCCCACGTCATCTAACTCCTGCTAAATTCTTTTCATAGCTCTTTAACGACAGTTATTATCTTAACAAGATACTTTTTCCTAATCCTGCCATTCACTAGCTCTGCACCTCAAATTCATTAAACGTATAAAATCTACATAGTTAGAAGTAATGGTAGCATTTATTTTTTGGAGATTTTAGGAAGATAAAATGAAATAATATGTATAAAGACTTAGAACTATGCTTGGCACACAGTATTATCTGGGCACTAGTATTTTTAGGGAAAAAGTAGAAGAGATTAAAAAAAATAAAAGGACATAGACTACAGTTAATCATTTCACTCTCTTATGTCTTGGAATCTCCAACTGGTACTCTTAAAAGTTTATCCAAAAAAGACACAAAATTAGGTTCTATAGTGCTATCAACACTAAGAACTATATACCCTTTTCACAAATACAGCCCTGGAAGTAATAAAACATTGCAGATACATTACTTTCTCAATCATTTCTTATAAAGGGCTTCATTGCTTTTTACATGCCTATCTTACTTCACTGCACTGGACTCTTGATGTAATTATTTAAAATAACACCCCATGCCTAGAAAGATATTAACCCCTAACGGGCATACACTCATCACTCAAACAGCTTCTAAAACCTTAATTTTCCTCTTTAAGTTGTATTAATTTTTTCAATCTTGCTTATTTATACCTCTTTGCTTTTGCTCATTTTCAACGTTTTTCCTTCTCTGTGAAACCTTCCCAGAGTACATGCTTATTTTCCTCTGCTTGACTTTATATTCTGTTGTCTTATCTGTACTTAACTGTTATTAAGTTGAGGTTATTGTTTATGTTTAATCTTAGTTTCTTTACCTATAAGAGAATAAGACTATCTGTCTTATCTACTTTAGTCAGTTTAGAAGCACTCCTACAACATGATTTGGTTGAAAATAATGACTGTTTGACGGGGGAACCCTCAATGTGGTTGAAAATGAATATCTTAAAAAGTTGTAAGCTTTTTGTAACTGTTAATGTATCTCTAATCATTTTTGTGTTTTTTTCACGTTTTATAAAAAGTCCTCTAGTTTTTAAAATTTCTAATTCATTTCAGCCAATTCTACCTGCTCTATATAATTCATAACAGTGTTATTACTGAAATCAACCAAATGTCCAATAAGGTTAGAGGTTGATTAAATAAACTACAAAATACGCACTACAGAATCCTATGCAGCCTTTTAAGTGCTTCTTTTTCATGTAGGGAGGGTATATAAGTGATGAATTTGTCTGCTGAGTGTTTTCATTCACTTGCCTAAAATTGGACATGAAACTCACAAATTTTCTCTGTGATCACCAAACACACAAAACTTTGATTAAAAAAATGTAATAGTACTTTATTTGCTAACAATATAAATTCCTTTTAATCCATCTTTTCTTACTGTTTACTGTTCTCACTGTTTTTATTAACTGGGACCTGTGGTCCCTGGTGCCACATGTGGCTGTCTAGATCCTTGAGTGCGGCCTTTTGACTGAATGCAAATTTTACAGAACAAATCCTTTTAAAAAGCCATAGCAGTGTCTATTTTATATACCACCATAAATCATAATTGCCTTTGAACACATGAAAAGTGTCATAAACACCTAATAAAAAGTTTTAGGTTATAATGGTATTAATATCATATATTTTAGAATTTGAAAATATTTCTAATTTTAAAATATTATTTAATATTTTAGACTAACATTTAGAAGTGCACCTGCCAAATTCAACAAACTAAATTTTTAGAAACCTGATGGATTGCTTGTAAAATTTAAAATGCTTATTTCTGAAAATTACTATTTAAAAATTATAGCATTTCATCACTTGGATCACTGTGGACTATTTTAAAACTTTCAGTCCAACAAATTAAGCCTGTTTTTGGTAGGTAATGTTACTACTTTATCAATCATGTGTTATATATGTGTTTTAAAACACATTTAATTATATTTAATGATTTAAATAACTGAAATATAGTACCAACTATATTAGCTAAATAAAAGATTCACTCCATTTGCCAACTCTTACTACCTTTGTTACTGAAGGCAAAATATAATGAAATCCATAAATACTGACAATGAGCCACAATTAATTTTAGTAAATAATTCTAATTCTTTTCCCAATCAAGCAACTTTTTATTAGGGGTAATAAAGTTAATCATCTGCTTTTGTCTCACCTATTCTCTTGATAAATGAGACATAAATTGATTAAAAGACAGACAACAAGGAAATTAAAAAACAGCAACTGATGAAGACTTTATAGGATTTTCTGTTGTCTTAAATTTAGTGAAAGAAAAACTCACAAATCCCTTTACAAAAATATCCTTCATGTCTTATTTTTTGATATTATTTTCTTCTTATATTTTACATTTTTCTCCATATGAACATACATGTGAAAATAGAGCACTGAAAAATATGTGACGTGGTTAAAAAACACTCAAAGATAATCTGATTAGCATCAGCTTAAGAAGCTAGCTGCCATGAACTTTAGTCCTAGAACTAATATCAGAAGATAATATTTACAAAAATTTTCTAAATTTTCTTTACAACAATTAGTTTAATTTCACAGGACCTGCGAATTCTATAATATCTTCTGATATTAGTTATTATTATCTTCTGATATTAGTTCTTTTTCCCCAGGGTAAGGGCAAAGTTCTTTTTCCCCAGGGTAAGGGCAAGACAGTGCCCTTACCCTGGGGAAAAAACATCCTCCATAAGTTACAAGAAGCATTATTTATGGAGAAACTGGTCCAGAGAAAGATAAAAACATAATGTCCAAATGTGTTCAACTGAGAATTAAATTCAAACATACTCACCAGTAATTTTTTTTCATTCTTAGTATTTAAAACCTCTTGTGCTCTCGATTTTTTAGTGATGGGATATAAAATAAAACTTGGCTCTTAACTGTACACACATGCATACGTGCATTTTATACTGTCAGACTGTGCATAACACATAATGGAAAGAACAATATGAATTATGCTTAAATGTTAATTCTTTACCCATTTGTATTGGCTTACCAGATTTGTGCTTCTTGTGTTTTGCTTTCTTTTTGATGATTAACAACTTATTCTGGATCTCAGGTTTGTAAGACTTAAATGCAAGAGAATGAAGACCTTCACGCTTTCTCTGTAAATTTTCATTTAAAACATCTTTTAATTTCTTTTTTTTCTTTTTCTTCTTTTTTGCCCTCATTTTAGTTAGTTTGAGTTTCTTGTGGCTCTGTAATGACTGCTCTAATAGAATATCCCTTACAACTCTGTGGCAGTTAATTTCTGGATGATTACTGTGACTTCCATTTACATGTATTTGGCAAGATTTCAGGGTATTTTCTTTTAATGAATCAGGTTCAGTCTTTATTCTGGAAGCTTCACCACATTTTCCCCTGTGTTCTATAAACCTTATTTCACCTGGACTGAGAGGTTCTTCAAAGCCAGTAACTTCACCTGGACTCCCTGGTTTCTCTAAATTTTCTTTACAACAATCAGTTTTTTTAATTTCACAGGACCTGCGAATTCTAATTTCACAAGTAGATTTTACTTCCATTGCAACAGAGATGTCATGATTATCCAAGTTCATTTTAGCAGGGCAGCAAGCTGAATCAAAATTAACCTCCTGGTCTTTCTTGAAGGCAGAAGACAGACCATCTCTACAACACCTATGTTCTCCATTACTTGTGCTAATACAGTCAAACTTCAATTTATCCAGTTTTATTCGAGGTACTCTTTGTATTTTAATGGGTGGAATTGGAAATTCTGGGGCCTGAAAGGGTCTCTGTTTGTAAATCCGTACATCTGCACCACAAAACTGTGGAAAATGTACATAAGCATTCTCCAAATAATCATAACCAAGGATAACTTCCCTGCATTCATGAATAGGCTGTCCAAGTACAGCATCTTGAACTTCTTTTTGTGTTTCATACACAAAGTCACAAAGACCCTTAAGTAACCATACTTTTTGGTAAAAAGGTAGTTCATGAAAAGGTTTTTCTTCTAATGGATTAACTTCTCCAAGAACTTTAAAAAACTGAGGACACAACCCAAGTTTTTCAGCATAGTTATCAGGATTTTCAGTCTGCCCTACAGCAGTATACCACTGCTGAACTTTCTGTCTTAGCGCTGCTTCCCAGGTCTTATAAGGCAAAGTAGGTCTTCGATGTAAGGTAGGTCTGCGATGGGGAGGACTTAATAGAGAAGTCATTATCTTAGACAGAAAAGCATTACACTGAGGCATTAGAAGACAACGTTCCAATTCATAAAAGACTATTTCTGGCAAGTTTAGAATTTGTTGGGCTAAACAAAGGAAATGCCCAATAGCTGGAATTTCCCACATGGTCTCCATATAAGTCGGAGCTGCTTGAGCTAGAAGTTTTCTTTCCCATTCTTCTATTTCCTTTTGACTAGCTTCTTCTGCTTCTTTTCTTTCTTGTTCCCGAAGCCTAAAGAAAATTCAACAAATTACACTATTATTATTTCAAGTAGAGAGTATCGTAAATCACTAAATTTTAATTATGTTCTGTTCATCTTTAGTTAAGTAGGCAACTTGAAACTTTTAGATTTCAAAATCAGTACAAAGTGTCCCAGGAAAAATATCATTTATTTTTCATATGAAGAAATGCACATATCACTTTATCCTGAGTTTTACTCAGGAGGATTATTGCTGACATCATTGTCCTCAAGGTAAATGTCTAAGTTGTTATGCCTATTAACTTTGTTTACTGAGCAAAACACAGAGGAATTGGATTATAGTAATTCCTGGAGTAACATACAAGAGCTGTAAAAATGTTTACATCTTTGGATCCCATAATTCTATTCCTAGAAAGTTATACTAAGAAAATAATTGAATAGAACCAAAAACTTATGTACCTATTGATGCTAACTGGAGTTATATTATATAGGAAAAACAAAACTACACAAAAATCATATTATAACAATTGGGAAGTAAATTTGCTATATTATGTAGACTTAAAAATTAAAGTTACATATTTCATATACTACTTATAAACAAAAAAGTCAGACTGTAATACTATATTTAATACTACACAACAGTATAATGAAAATACACACATACTGAACAAAATAACTCCTATATTATTGGGAGCATGAGTGATTCTTTTTCCTTAAAAGTTTCTTTATTGGTACTACTATAAAAACTCCTTATTAAAACATATTAAATTGGATGAAAAGATAGGTATAAATCTCTGTGAACTTAGATTAGGCAATAATTTTTTAGATGTTATCCAAAACATAAGCAACAAAATAAAAAATAAACTGGGACTAATCAAAACTAAAAACTTTATTGCTTTTAAAGGTATCATCAAGAAAGGGAAAAGACAACTCACAGAATGGGAGAAAATTTTTGAAAATGAAATCTCAAACAGGAGACTTGTGTATAGAATATACAAGAAATACTTACAAGCCAATAGAAAGACACATAACTCAATTTAAACATGGACAAAGAAACACTTAGAGAATAGACTTTTCTCAAAAAAATACACAGTGAATAACAAGCACTTAAAAGGATGCTCAAACCTCATTATACACTAGAGAAATGCAAATCAAAACCACATTGAGATATTACTTAATACCCATTAGGATGGCTATTATAAAATATAGTAACAAGTATTGCTTTAAAAAGTTAAGAAAGTAGAAACCTCATAGATTGTAAATGTTATGGCTGATTTGGACAGTTTGTTTAATCTCAAAAAGTTAAACAGAGTTGCCTTGTAATCCAGCAATTCTCCTCCCAGTTATAGACCCAAGAAAATGAAAACATTTGTCCACATAAAAACTTGTAAATGAATACTAATAGTAGCATTATTCATAACAGCCAAAAAGTAAAAAAAAATAATAAAAAAAATCAATGTCTGATAATGGCTATTTTTCTGTATAATCCTATTGTAATCTTTTAAGCCAAGTACATAGTAAGAACTACTATTTTGCCAAATATTACAACTTTCTCTTTTACAGAACAAACCTACATTTTAATATTTTTAGCTGAAAGGTCATATTATAATTATCTTGCTGTTCATTATAGCTATAAAAATATATCTGATTTAGTAGTCCTGGTTCATTAATTAATTAATTAAGATTAATAAAGAAATTATCAATACTGATTTGGCATTTATCTATATTCATTACTTTTTTTTTTTTTGTAGAGACAGAGTCTCACTTTATTACCCTCTGTAGAGTGTCATGGCGGTCACACAGCTCACAGCAACCTCCAACTCCTGGGTTTAGGCGATTCTCTTGCCTCAGACTCCCATAGTAGCTGGAGCTATAGGCACCTGCCACAACGCCCGGCTATTTTTTGTTGCAGTTTGGCTGGTGCTGGGTTTGAACCTGCCACCCGCAGTTTTTGGAGCGGGCACCCTACTCACTGAGCCGCTGGCGCCGCTCTATTCATTACATTTGAATACCTAAATAATATTAAATAATCTTACCACTATTCGACTTTCTTCAAAGGTGCTTATAGTGTTGTGGAGTTTTACGTTTTACTGAATGGTGGTGGTAGCAGGCTGGTAGAATTTAGCTTCCTCCACACAGAGCTGAGACTCCAAAAGCACACGCGTTCAATAGACTAGTGTACTAGAAACAACAGTCCCTTCCTTCCATCCTTAACTAGGAGAGCGCAAAGGAAATTTTTTGTGTTCACAATAGGACTGGTAGCGGAAAGAAAGAAAATCTTTCCCAAGAATTTATAACCATTAGTTGACTCATATGAATTTATTATATAAAGTCGTATTTCTTGTGTGCTCAGAAAAACATTACACTAAGAAATGAGTTTAATGTCATCTCATGCCAATACTGTTGTCAAGTATGTGAAGAGAAAAAAATCAGATCCCTGAGGGAATGCAATTTTATACCTAGACCTTAAGGAACTCCTATTAATAGTGTGATGGGATAAATGCAGAAAGATAACAAACCATCAAAAGAATCAAGGCATTATAAAGGATGGGAGAATAAAAAAAAAGAAGCAACCCCAAAAGACAATACATAATAGGTTTAATAGGTAAAAATTATAGACCATAGGAATACAATGTTCAGAAAAACAAAACTGAAAATATTAGTAAAGAGAGTAAGACTATAAAACACTACTAAGCAGTTTTGAAAAAAGAACTTCTATAAATGAAAAAATTAAGACATCAAAAGAACTGCCCCTCAGATTTATAGCTACTTCCTCAACAGCAATAATGGAAATCAACATACAACAGAATATCTTTAATATACAGAGAAAATAATCATGAATGTAAATTTCTATTCACAGCAAAAATCTTTCAGAAAAGTAGACAAAGATAAAGATATTTCAGACAAACAAAACCTCAAATATTTGTAATTAAAAGACCCCATCTGAAGGATGTACTTCTAGTGGAAAGACAGTGATCTCTGACTAAACACTAGAGATGAGAAAAAAGCAAAAAAGTGGTAATATATATACATAGCACAAAATAAATTTGTTTTGTGGCGTTTAAAAAGAAGACAAGATAGAATGAAAACAAATAACAATAGCAAATAAGCTGGGCAAAATATGATTAAATTTGAAAGAGTTTAAACAGTCCTTGTATTAATTATTTATTTTGTTTTTGAGACCAAGTCTCACTATGTTGCCCTGGCTAGAGTGCTGTGTTGTCACAGCTCATAGCAATCTCAAACTCTTGGGCTTACGTGATTCTCAGCCTCCCAAGTAGCTGGGACTATAGGCGCCCACCACAACACCTGGCTATTTTTTTATTGCATTTGTCATTGTTGTTTGGCTGGCTGGGTTCTAACCTGCCAGCTCCAGTGTATATGGCTGGTGACCTAGCCACTGAGCTACAGGCGTCAAGCCCATCCTTATATGTATTGACAGGAGAGTAAAAATATTGATTATTTAATGGGGCTACTAAAATATAATGATAATAATAGACTTTATAAAATAATCAAATTACTAGAGATGTAACATGGAAGGAAAAATAAAAGACAAAAAGAAGAGGAAAAGAAAAAATGGGATAAATAGAAAATCTAAAGTAGTAAATATTTCAAATGATAAGAAGATGTAATAACCAGAAGCAGTGAGATGCAGCTAAAGCAGTACACAAGGTACATTTACAAATTCAGAAAGCATATTTAGAAAAGAAGAAAAGTTGGAAATCAAATATGTTAAGTGTTCATTTCAAAAACACTAGTAAAAAGACAGCAAGTTAACCCCCTACAACACAATAAGAATAAAGAATTATTTCTTTGTAGAGCAGCAATCAATGAATTAGAAAACAAATCTATAATGAAAAAAGTCACCAAACTCCAAAGTTGGTTATTTGAAAACATTAATAAAACTAATTAAACCCCTGGCAAGAAAGATCAAGACACATACATACACATAGATGTACACACCCATACCAGTTGTTTGTATCTGTTGGGATATCTTGTAGATCCTACGACAAACAATATAATGACATTATAAACAGTTTTATGACAATAGACAATTGAAAAGAAATGAACAATTTTGAATACAAACTAACAAAACTGACACGAGACTAAAAGTCTGTATAACCTTGTATCTATTTTAAAAATCACATAATGAAAAATCTTCCCCACATAGAAAGACTGAGGTCCTAAAGCCTTCACTGAAAGAATTCCCTAAAAAATGAAATTCAAAACAAAATATAAAACAGATATGGTAAAGAAGCAAAAGAGGGAATTAAGTAAGAAATTATCAGCTTGGTGCAGGCCGATTTAAAGAAAAACCAAAAAGGCTCGGCGCCTGTGGCTCAATAGGCTAAGGCGCCAGCCACGTACACCTGAGCTGGCGGGTTTGAATCCAGCCCGGGCCGCCAAACAACAATGACAGCTGCAACCAAAAAATGATCGGGCATTGTGGTGGGTGCCTGTAGTCCCAGCTACTTGGGAGGCGGAGGCAAGAGACTCGCTTGAGCCCAGGAATTAGAGGTTGCTGTGAGCTGTGAGGCTACAGCACTCTATCCAGGGTGACAGCTTGAGGCTCTGTCCCCCCCTAAAAAAAGAAAAACCAAAAAGAATATCTAGAAATGGGTGGCGCCTGTAGCTTAGTGGGTAGGGAGCCATTCACATACACCAAGGCTGGAGGGTTTGAACACAGCCTGGGCCAGCTAAAACAACAATGACAACTGCAATAACAACAACAAAAAATAGTAGCCAGGCATTGTGGTGGACGACTGTTGTCCCAGCTACTTGGGGGGCTGAGGCAAGAGAATCGCTTAAGCCCAGAAGTTGGAGGTTGCTGTGAGCTGTGACGCCACAGCACCCTAGCACCCTACCTAGGGCGACAAATTGAGACTCTGTCTCAAAAAAAAAAAAAAAAAAGGATTACTAAAAACAAAAAATATAATCACCAAAATAAAACACTCAATAGATAGGTTAAATAGCTGACTGTCACAGGAAAAATGCAAAAAGCTGAAGAAATTTCAGACTTTATTGCAAAAACACAAAGATATGGAACATAAGAAAGATATAGAAGGACAGATTAAAATCTAATATTACAACGAATCCGAGTTCCAGAAAATAAGAATAGAGAAGAGGGATAGGAGGGTAGTGATGACAATAATATTTGAAGCTATAACGGCTGAGAATTTTCCAAAGCTGATCAACACAAATTCTCAATTCAGAAGTCCAAGAAAATAAAGACAGACACCTTTGGGCAGATGATAATAAAAACCAAAGATAAAAAGAAAATCTTACAAATAGTCAAAAAAGGAAAAAAAAGGACAGATTACATATACAGGAAAGACAGACTGAGAGATGATCTATCAATAGTAAAAAATAAACCAGAAAAATGGAATAAAATCTTTAAATTACTGAGTTAATATAATTATCAAACTAGAATTTCATGACTAGTTAAACTTTCATTCATTCATGAGAGTAAATTAAAACAATTTTCAAGAAGATTAAAATAAAAACTTCTAAGGTGTCTTCTGCTTCCATCTAATATGGAGTAATAACAAGGAGTCAAATTTACCTTTTCACTTGAACCAACAAAAAAATTCTGATAAAATATATGAAACAATGGTTTTCACAAACCTAAACATCAAGCAAATGGTAACAATCCCTGAAAGAAGAGATACAGATGAAGTCAGCTCAACAACTGCTCCAGTTTATTGCACCTTGAGAGTTTCCAGGCCATAATGTACACAGAGACAAAGGCAAAGCCCAGCAGTCTCTTCTAACAGAGAAGGAGCAAGAGTCCACAGTGACCAAAGCAGTTAGAATCTGCAAAGACAGAGAGAGATGCGTAAAGAGAGAACATCAGAGATGTGCAGTCCCTTCCAAGTATTCAGAGTGCTGATTAGAGTACATATATAAGGTGACAATCATGAGAACATGCAAGGTGGGGGATAGAAAGGATTAGAAAACACAGTGCCTATTTCCACCAGCCAAACTAGAAAATTAGACACATAATTCATGGAATTTTAGGTGGAATATTCAAGAAAGTCTTGCCTTGGTAGTAGAGACCAATTAGATCTAGACTGTTGCTCTGGATCCCTTTCTAAGTAACTTAACTGAGTTCCACAAAAAAGGTCAAGAAGATTTGTAGGAATTCAAAAATGTCCAGCATCCACCAAGGTAAAATTTGTAATGTTTGCCATTCAAACCAAGACTACCAGGCATATAATACCTGTATTATTATTTATTACCTACTCACTCATGATGAGAAAAATCAATCAAAACAGACCCAGAAATGACACAGACGTCAAAATTATTAAACATAGCCATTAGAGAGTTATTAAAACTGTATTCTATATGGTAAAGATGTGGAAGATATAAAAAAGACCCAAATTAACTTTTAGAGATGAAAATTAGAACATCTGAGATGAAAATATACTAAACAGGAATAATAGCAGACTAGACATGGCAGAAGAAAAGATTAGTGAACTTGAAGACAGTGATAAAAGCTATCCAAATTGAAATATATAGAGAAAATACTTCCACAGTATATACTTAAGGGAAAAAGAATGATCACAGAAAAATGTTCGAAGATTCCAATTCAGGGATAGGAAATGACACAGCTAAATTATTAATCAACAATATACATAAGACGAATGATGCAGAAGAGACCAAATTAAGACCAGAAATAAGAGTGTACAGCTTCCAGATCAGTGGAAACAGGCATAAATGAATTCCACAAATGGATATCAACAGATAATGACAAACTGAAAAGTCAATAGCAACATAAGCATTTATTTATAAATGTGGACATAACTACCAGGAGAAATAGCTAAAACTTAAAGGTAAATGACTCCCAGTCATGAGCTTTAAGTTGAGCTGGGTAAGACTGCTTTTCCAAACAGTATGTAAAATTAAAAAAAAAAAATTTAAGCAAATTTTCAAAAGCTCCAGGTATGAGTCAGGTGATTTAGAGATCCTATTTATGTAAAGCTTACAGATACTGTGTACCTTACCATGAAACTGAGTTTCTCTACACTTTACACATCGAAAAGGGGCAAAATATTTTTCTTCAATATTCTCCTAACAATTCATACGGTTTTTAAGTTATTTCCTATAAAATTTAATTCAGAGTTTAAAAGTTTATTATAAGATACTATATCTATTAGAATATGAACCATCAAACAGTGACTTTATTTATTACAATTCCTTAGCACAGAAAAGTGGTTTTGGTCAACCTTGTATTAATACTATGAGCTCACTATAAAATCACACACCAGTTAAAAAATATCTCAGACCATAAGTCTAGGAATTTTCTTTTGTTGGTTGTACATACAAGTAAAATATAATGGAGTTGATGGTAGATTTCTGTTTTCAAAATTAAAATGTATGTGGTACCTTGTTTTTCCCAAAGGGAATGAAGATATAATATTGGGAGGCACCAACTACAAGAATAGGTATAAAGAGTTAGTACAGTAGGGAAAAGGATACAATTTGTATCCTAAAGATAATGCATAAGTGACTTATTATAATGAAATACTTTATGTTCTGATAGGGAAGAGGAAGATCATTACATGTTTCTGCAAAAGCAAAGAGTAACAACTAGTACTGAAAGGGGAAGTCGGAGCAGATGAGAAAGCTTTTATGAGCTTGTTTTTGCACAAAGCAGTGAAAAAGGAACTTTTGGCCAAGACCGATTAGTGATATGGTAATTTCTGAACCTATTTATCTTACAGATAAGGACACTAAGGACATATAGAATAATAATATCTCTGGGCTTTCATAGTAGCTTACAAGAGCCAGAAATAGTTTGCCCACTAAGAAAAAGTTAGCACCAACTGACTTACTTTTAGAAGAGGATGAAAATTAATCCATGGCATAATATACGTATTTAATGGTATAAAACGCATTTTCTGGTAGCTCAGGTGCTTGGAAGGGCCATGACACAGTGTGATGGTTCCATCTGCATGCACTGCCTAAAGGCAATTAAGGGCTGCTACTCACTCACACTTTGGGTCCTCATAAACTGTACCTTTCAGGGGAGGATAAGAGACTCTAGTGTTAGACTATGAATATTAAAGAGATAAGAGAAGGAGGGTGGCGCCAGGGCTCAAGGAATAGGGAACCGGTCCCATATGCCGAGGGTGGCGGGTTCAAACCCAGCCCCAGTCAAAAAATTGCAAAGAAAAAAAAGAGATAAGAGAAGGAAAAGTTAAGTACATGGCTGGTATAGACTATAATAGCCTCTCAGAAATAGGACTATCATGGAATTTCTGTCCTGCTCCTTAGTAGCACAGTGAACTGAGAATGGAAACTTGCCAAAGAGCTCTCAAGTAAATGAATAGAGCCTGTCAACTCTGAAAACTTTAACACTTACAACATAATTAGAAAATTAAAAATACAATTTAAAAGTGCTGAAGCAAAACACATTTTGCTTATATAGACAGATTAAAAAAAACTTTCTAAGTTATTCTCAACTTAAAAATTTATTCAAAAAAAAGTACTAAAATCGGATAAAGTATACATTTATAAAATGTAAGTTCATAAAAATTAAATCTTCAGTGTTGTGTAAATACCAAAAGACTGCCTAAGGATAGTTTAAAAAATCACATTTGCTAATTTAAAAGAAGGTGGAGGGCGAATAAACAACACCACATAAACAAAAAAAGTGGTCCAACAATTTTTTCTTTTCTGGATCACCTCTCATTTTGATGCTGCTCTTTAATGGCAGGTAAAGTATTTACCTGTTACTGTGTGAAATACTAATAGAATAGAATAGAAGAGCTAGGTCTAAGGTTATTTTGGTCATGCAAAATTTGGCAGAAACAAAGCGAAAAGAGTTAACACCTTTAAAAAAGAAAATTATGTTTCAAAGTATCTTGTCTTCACTAGTTTTATCAATTTTTATTGAATGCTTACCATGTTTGAAGATACAAACAAATGAGAAAACATGGACCCCCATTCTCAAAGACTATAAAATCTAATAAAAAACGTATAGGAGCTTTAATCCAAAATAATTCATTAACTGAGGAAACAATACAGTATGCAAACTGGTGGCATGAAAAATGAAAGTAAGACTTTTATTAACATTTTCTAAAATGAATAATAAATAATATTGTATTTCAAGAAAATCAACCATTCATATCAAGTATATTAGTTAAGCTTCTTATCTGCCAACAACAGAATCTCTTCTGGCTAGTTAAAACACAAAAAGATTAGTAGGGAATTTACAGAAACTCTGTTAAGGATTGGAGAGGCAAACATAGAAGATATTTTAGCCAGAAAACAATCTCAACCACACCTGGGAAAATCTCCAGGCAAAACTAGACTGCCAACGGTACTTGGCACCTTCAATATGAAGAACCTGGAATAATCAGAGCTCCTACTACCACTTTTGCCAAAAGATAAACTCTCTTACCCAAGATTATCACTTGATATTGCTCCTATACAATTTCAAGTGAGAAGTGTATGCATGGTCACATGCCTCTACCTTCCCTGAGTGGGTAAGAGAATATACATTTTCTGGTATCTATCTTGGGAAGTTAGGACTTGTAAAATAAAAAATTGCTATGCTGGCTCAGCACCCGTGGCTCAATGGGCTAAGGCGCCAGCCAAGTACACTTGAGCTGGCAGGTTCGAATCCAGCCTGGGCCCGCCAAACAACAATGACGGCTGCAACCAAAAAATGGCCGGGTGTTGTGGCGGGCGCCTGTAATCCCAGCTACTTGGGAGGTGGAGGCAGGAGACTCGTTTGAGCCCAGGAATTGGAGGTTGCTGTGAGCTGTGATGTCATAGCACTCTATCCAGGGTGACAGCTTGAGGCTCTGTCTCAAAAAAAAAAAAAAAATTTGCCATGCTGTAGAAAAGCTATTAAAAAATGCAATGGGCCCACAAATCACAAATATCTATTAAGTCACTGTTACTTTGTGTTATAGAGAATCAGAAAATAAATCACTAAAATCACAGTTTTTATTTTACGAAAGTATAGAAAATATTTGTTTTAACTCCAGTGATTTCCAAATCAATAACATACAGTTTACAAATTTACACACCATTTCTGGTAGTCCAAACAGTTTTGCACAAAGGAATAAGGAACAGATCCAAGATTTTTAATACAACTAATGTAGACTTTAAAGTTACCAAAACTGCAACCTAATGTCATATTCTAGATTAATAGAAATTTACTTGAGAGTAATCAATTTCACTTTTTACAGAAAGTATCTAAAATATATTATCTACTTTCCTGCTTAATAACAAAGGTACACAAAATATAAATTAATCATAATGGCTCAAAGTTGGCATTATAAATAGAACGTAGTGGTTATGATTAAGAATATGTAAGCAACTATTGGCTCGGCGCCTGTGGCTCAACAGGCTAAGGTGTCAGCCACGTACACCTAAGCTGGCAGGTTCGAATCCAGCCCGGGCCCGCCAAACAACAATGATGGCTGCAACCAAAAAAAAAAAAATGGCCGGGCATTGTGGCGGGCACCTGTAGTCCCAGCTACTTGGGAGGCAGAGGCAAGAGACTCGCTTGAGCCCAGGAATTGGAAGTTGCTGTGAGCTGTGATCCCACAGCACTCTCTCCAGGGTGAGAGCTTGAGGCTCTGTCTCAAAAAAAAAAAAAAAGACTATGTAAGCAACTATTAATTAATTAGTTCTTTCACTGAATTTTCCTAGACTTTCCCCTGTAGTGTTGCTTACTCCAAAATCAACAGGGCCTCCCTACACTGCCCTCAAGACTGCCTGCTATCCTATCAGCATTTCCCTCAAGATAACCAGACTATCAAGCCTCCTGTTCTACAGGCCATCATCTGCCACCTCCTAAACACTGGTTGATTTTGAATTTTGGAATCTGATCTAAGAGACCATTATTTTTATAGCACATATTGTGTAAAAAGGAAAACTGCCTATTGTACAAAAATTGAAACAGTAGGGAGCACCCTTCCTTTAACTGGAATAGATTACAAATTAGAGACTAAACTGTTAAAAATGTTAAAAAATTTATTTTGGGGTTTATGTTTGCCCAGATGATCACCTATGAATTATCAGATGTCCATCAGATAATTAAAATGTTACCATATTGGGCGGCTCCTGTGGCTCAGCGAGTAGGGCGCCGGGCCCATATACCGAAGGTGGCGGGTTCAGGCCCGGCCTTGGCCGAACTGCAAAACAAAAAAACAGCCGGGCGCTGTGGCGGGCGCCTATGGTCCCAGCTATTAGGGAGGCTGAGGCAAGAGAATAGCTTAAGCCCAAGAGCTGGAGGTTGCTGTGAGCAGTGTGACGCCACAGCACTCTACCCAGGGCAATAAAGTGATACTATTTATATACAAAACAAAAAAAAAAAAAAAAAATCTGTTACTCTGGGCTCGGCTTCTGTGGCTCAACAGGCTAAGGCGCCAGCCACGTATACCTGAGCTGTGGGTTCGAATCCAGCCCTGGCCCACCAAACAACAATGGTGGCTGCAACCAAAAAAAAAAAATGTTACCATATTAAAATCTGTTCAACTTGCAGCTATCTTGGTCCGAAATTCCTGATATAAAAGGTATTTTAAACTACTTAACAGGTTAGATGGCTAGAGACTTTCCCCCCACTACTTATGCCAAAGGTTTTAGTAAAAAAAAAAAAAGCCTATGCCTAGGGCAAAAGTACAACTACAAGAATAAGATCGTTGGCACTCTCCCTTATCTTCTAACATTACTTTTCCTATGATTTCAAAGTATTCTCCAGATCTAAATTTGTAATACTTATATTCTCTGCTAGTCTCTAACTTTGACAGAATATTGGATTGAAAGAATTGACAGACTGACAGAATTTCAGGTATCATGACAGAAGATAGGATGAATGCACCCAGGATGGGAGGCTTTATTCAGCATTCTCATGTATCTTATCATACATTAGCACTTTAATGTCATATTCTTCTGAGAACTCAAAAACAAATCTTGGGATAGGGTCAAAAGACTCTAAATAAACTGTGCCTGCCCCACTACCTATGTAACACTTTATAAATTTTAATATTATGTTTTCAATTGTAAAAGAAAACTACGCTTATTTTAGAAAATTTAGAAAACAAAGGTTAAAAGAAAAGTTCTACCATTTTTGATACATATGTGTTGTTACATGAACTCTAAATTTGGATACACATAAAGTCTATAATACTCTCTTGGCAATGAAGAGAGGGAAAAAAGGCTACCATGGCAAGAATCAAGGAGAAAATGATATAAAAAAGGTTACAGAGATAGGGAGAGGAGAGGCCAAAAGATGAAAAAGTGAAAGAATGGTCTTATAAATTATGTTAAACCATTAAAGTTTTTGTATATGCTTGCTTTGTTTTGGGGAGATAGTTGTTAATGGGATAGGTGAGTGGAATGATCAGATTCGAATATGGAAAAGTCTACTCTATCTTTAATGTGAAAAGCAAACAGGAATGCGGCCAGCATGGACATTATTAAAACAATTAAGAGAAGATTAGTTTAAGTGAGATGAAAAAACGGGATGGAGGCAGAAAAGACAGAAAAGTGGGCAGATTTAAGAGAAATTTAGAAAAATAAAGGGGTCAGGATTTGGAGATGGATTCAATACGTATGTGGGGGACAGGAAGGTATTCAGGATGTATTCCAGGTTTCTAACTTTTATAATCCAATGTTCGATGGTGCCATTCACTAAGGAGTCCTACAGTAAGACTGAGTTTTAGAGAGAAAACTAAAATGCATTCATAGTTAAATTTAGTTGTGATCAATTTAAGGAAGATATATGCATTCATAGTTAAATTTAGTTGTGATCAATCTAAGGAAAATATATGTACCCTAATATCCTTTGTTTGCCTCCAGATCCACTCTCCACCCTTTACTATTAAGGTTTATCTGTATCAACAGGCAACCTCATCCTCTGGCTTCCCTTGGGAGGGAAGGAGAGCTCTGGCAAGTGATTAGAGAGATAGAGAAAACTGGATGAAGTGTTTATCCTTTGGCTCCCTGCCTATTAAGACTGCCTTGGGCAGTGTTCTTCAACAGAAGATGTCCTTTCAAAACAGTCTCTTCTCTGCAACTGTCTCCTGGGCACCAGTAACTACACTCTCTGCTTGCCCTGGTAAAACTGTCTCTTAAGGTTCTCCTAGATTCCAATCTCTATGAAAATAAACTCTTGTTGAAATATCCTAATTTGAATGTGCCACATGTTTTCTGACAAATGAGAGACACTGCTACCAACAATAAGATTCCATACCCAGTAAGATATTAAGTAGGCAATTAGGTCTGAAATTTAAAGAAAAGATTTGGATGAAAGACATATGAATCTTCTGCATGTAGGTGATAAGTGCAAAGATAAGAATACTTATAAATAAAGTGTAACATGAAGCTGGGTGCACTGGCTCATATCTGTAATCCTATCACTCTGGAAAGCCAAGGGGGTGGATTGCTGCACTCAAGACCAGACTAAGCTAGTGGGAGACCTCGTCTCTAAAAACAGTGGGGGGTTGTGGTGGGCGCCTATGGTCCCAGCTACTTGG
>CAUYON010007572.1:0-31049 GCA_963573935.1 Arctocebus calabarensis
CTCACAGCAACCTCCAGCTCTTGGGCTTAAGCGATTCTCTTGCCTCAGCCTCCCTAGTATCTGGGACTACAGGCGCCCGCCACAGCGCCCGGCTATTTTTTTGTTTTGCAGTTCGGCCGAGGCCGGGCTTGAACCCGCCACCTTCAGTATATGGGGCCGGCGCCCTACTCGCTGAGCCACAGGAGCCGCCCAAGCCTATCTAATGTTTTAAAAAAAAGATCTGGCACTCAAATAGTCTCATTTTAAGCCAGTGGGAACTCCTTCACATAATCTATCTTTGGAACAATGGCTCCAGGAGTACTTCACTGCTTCCTTGCTATCTGGTGTAGAAAGAAGTCCTAGGCAAATAGTGCATAATTTTTTCCCAAGACTAGATCAGTCCCTCTAAGAAGTCCTGATGTTTTTCAGTTGTAAATGGTTTTGAAAGACCACACTCTGCAAACGAGGAGTGCTCATGCTACTGAGTTACACCACTAGTTTTAGGATTTTTCAGTGACTGAGACAGGAAAACAAGTGTTTTAGAGAAAAGAAAACTAAATTGATGCTTAGGTATCAAATTTGAATTTAAGTTTACAGGTTTGTCACTCACTTTTCTGATTTACTTTTTTTTTCCCCTTTAGAGCCTCAAGCTGTCGCCCTAAGTAGAGTGCTGTGGCATCATAGCTCACAGCAACCTCCAACTCCTGAGCTCAAACGAGTCTCCTGCCTCCGCATGGGAGCTGGAACTACAGGCGCTCGCCACAAGGCCCAAGTATATTTTGGTTGCAGCCGTCATTGTTTGGCGGGCCTGGGCTGCATTCGAACGCATCAGCTCAGGTGTATGTGGCTGGTGCCTTAGCCGCTTGAGCCACAGGCACAAAGCCTGATTTTACTTTTTATTCTATGTCTTCTTCCTTAATAATCCTGGTTCCTAACAAGATGACTATTAAGTATTTTTTTTTTTTTTTTTTTTAGAGATAATAGTCTCACTTTATTGCCCTCAGTAGAGTGCCGTGGTGTTACACAGCTCACAGCAACCTCTGGCTCCCGGGCTTAGGGGATTCTCTTGCCTCAGCCTCCCGAGTAGCGGGGACTACAGGTGCCCACCACAATGCCCAGCAGTTTGGCTAGGGCCAAGTTTGAACCCGCTACCTTCAGTATATGGGGCCGGCACCCTACTCACTGAGCCACAGGCGCCGCCCCAACTATTAAGTATTAATTTGTTTTCTCTGACCTAATTTGAAAGAAACTATACCATTCTAATTATTAAAAATAAGACTCCTAAATGCTGTTTAAGATTTCTTTGTGTCTGGTCTTTCACACATAAGATATACCCTACAGTAAGTTATCCATGCCACTATGTCACAAAGTTAACAAATACTTTAGGCTCCCTTCCTTAAATAATTTCCTAGAAAATTATCCTAATTCATCATTATATCTCTAATCTCCAACAGAAAAAAATATATATATTTTTGAGACTGTCACTGTGGGCAGACTACCGTGACATCATAGCTCACAGCAACATCAAATTCCTGGGCTCAAGTGATCCTCTTGCCTCAGCCTCCCAGCTGTAAGTGCACAGTGCCCAGCTTTTGCTTTTTTTCTTTTTAGACAGAGCCTCACTATGTTGCCCTAGGTAGAATGCCATGGTGTCACAGCAACCTCAAACTCTTGGACTTAAATGATTCTCTTGCCTCAGCCTCCCAAGTAGCTAGAACTACAGGCACCTGCCACAATGCCTGGCTATTTTTTTGCTGTAGTTGTTTAGCTGGCCTGAGCCGGGTTAGAATCTGTCACCCTCAGTGCATGTGGCTGGCGCCATAACCACTGTGCTACTGGAACCAAGCCTAGAAAATAAATTTAAATAGTTTTTTATCCTTCCATTGTTTTTTATTTGTATTTTTGCTTTTGCTTTTATCTATATAGTATAGATCAGTGGTTCTCAACCTTCCTAATGCCGCAGCCCTTTAATACAGCTCCTGTGGGTCGTGACCCACAGGTTAAGAACTGCTGGTATAGATATTGTAATACTTTTACTGATTTCTTTAAACAAAAGATCATATACTATTCAATGTCTAGAACTTTAATTTTTTTCACTTAATAGATCTTAGAGAATATGCTGGAAAGAACAAAGAGCTCTTCTATATTCCTTTAAATAGCTACATAGAATTCCATTGTGTAGAAGACATAACCATCAGTTCTTCCACCAGACTTTGTTGATGGGCATCAACAAAGTTAACTGGGTTCTTCCTAGTTTTTTGCTCTCAGTAATACAGTTTCTTAACTGGTAATTCCTAAGGTGTGGCACCCAGAACAAAACCATCACTATCTAAAAACCTATTAGAAATGCAAATTATTGGGCGGCACTTGTGGCTCAGTGGGTAGGGCACAGGCTCCATATACCAAGGGTAGTGGGTTCCAACCTGGCCCTGGCCAAACTGCAACAAAAGAATAGCTAGGCGTTGTGGAGGGCGCCTGTAGTCCCAGCTAGCTACTTGGGAGGTTGAGGCTAAAGAATCTGTAGTTCTTTAGATGCCTTGGTGATATCAACTAGTTGAGGTCAAAATGTTAATTTGAGTGTGATATCATGATTCTCAAAATCAGTGAAACTCTCATTGTATTTTCCAAGTAATAGGTGTGTAACAGCTGCAAATTGTTCAAATGATTTGCAGATATCATCGCTTATCAGCAAACTTGCTAACTGAGAAGAACGTTTGTCTCGTATTTCCTTTTGAAGGAGTGATTTAAAAAACGATAGCTTTATCTGAAAAGCTTAATTTTTTTCTCTCACATCATATATAGGTTTTGGTTTGCCTCGCAAAGAAACAATTCAAGTTGTTTTGATTTGACGTGATATCACACAGAAATGCTATATTCCTATACAGATCTTCTTTCAATAATTCATATTGCTGATTCTGTTCTTCATAAAATTTAACTATTTGTTCTTGCAGAGATAAAATCTTGGCTAAAACAAATGTCCCTGCCACAGCCAATGCACTTTGGAATGATAGGGCAAATCCACACTGAATATTCCTTGTTTAATTTAGTATGTTATGAAAATGACCATATAGTGTTGCATTTGCAGAAATTTATTACAGTGAACGATACTTACAACTCAAAATAGTAGCTTTAACACAGAGATTTTGCTGATGCAAGATACAAGGAGAAGAAATAAGAGTATCTGGATCTGTTCATACTTTTTATATCTATACAACAAACACTTCATGATTTCCTGTCATGGAAGGTGAACCATCTGTACACACGCTCACTAAATTTACTAAATTCAGTCCAACTGTATGATGTTTATCTTGAAAGTTCTCTATTTCCAGTGTTCCATTCTCAAGAAGGCCCATAGCCAGTAACTCTTTGTAGCAAAAAACATCAGTTATGACTCCACTGAAGTACAAAACCTGTGCCAAGTCAGTAGTATCAGTTGATTTATTCAAAGAGAATGAACAATATACATTATCCTTTGGAAGTATTGCTAAGTTAAAGGTCAATTCATGCTGCTGATCTGTTATGGTTCTCCTTGAAAGAGGCAGTTGTTTGTACTTTGAAACGTTATCAGGTCTAAGTATTCCACAACTTACACAATGCATTCTTTCACAATTGTACATCACTGAATGGCTTCCCTTTCTTCCCAAGTATATAAGCTACTTTATAAGTTTCTTCAATGGCATTACTTCTAGGTCTTACTGCTGCTTAAAATAATTGTCTTTGCTTTTCATCTTTTCAATTCTGCAATATGACCTTTTACATCTCCTCCTCTAATTTAAAATATCTATGGTCCTTAGGAGTATTATAATGCTGATGAAGATTGAATTTCTTCACTATTGATATTGCAGTATCACAAAACAAGCAAATCATCTTATGCTTAGCAGAAACAAGACAATAACTACAATTCCCAATTCTCATTAACATATATGTTTTCTTCCTTCAGTGGTCTTTAGTTTTCTTTTGACATGATGGGCTGTTAAGCAGACGAAATTAAAAAATACTGTTGAGCTGTGCAACTATTCACAAATTCCACTTCGAACTAAAATATAGTACACCCCTGTCGAAAGGCTGATAACAAATTGGTGTACTCAATCCCCATAAACGCTAATCAACTAGCCTCATGTGGTAGTGGCAGCAGTCAGGCAGGAAAAGTCGAACTAAATCATGACGACGGCAGCCATCAATTTAGCCCTTTTGTCTTACCAATGTTCTAATTGTGCCTGTCAATCTGAGAGGATTATTTTGTTGAAACTTATTTATCTTTTGGTATTTTACATGCATTCATTTTAAAAATAAAATAAAATCCTAGTACACTGGCTTGCTCATGCTTGTTATTTAGCACTCTGGGAGGCCGAGGTGGGTGGACTGCCTGAGCCCAGGAGTTCAAGACAAGCTTAAGCAAGAGTGAGACCTAATCCCCACTAAAAATATATGGGCACAGAGGCTGGCACTTATAGTCCTAGCTATATGAGAGGCTGAGGCATGAAGATGGCTTGAGCCCAGGAATCTGAGGTTGCTGTGAGCTGTGATGCCACAGTACTCAACCTTAGGGTAACAGAGTGAGATTTTTGTCTCAAAGAAAAATAAATAAAAACAAAATATAAATATAGAAAGAACAAAAATGTATTAATCACCGTAAAAAGAGTTCTTCTGTAAAATATGGATTTAGTCAGAAGACTACACTTACATACCTAGAGGCCACATGTGCCCTTAAGGCTGCAAGATTCCCACCCCTCTACTACAGTGTGTACAAACAACCTACTACAGTTAATATCATTTTTAAGTGACATAATATTAAAACCTTTACCTTAAAGGCAGACAATGAAAAGGATAATTGACATTACCATTTCCATTTCACTCTTTACTGGAAGCCCTAGCCAATATAATATGGCAAAAAGAGGAGGAGGGGAGAGTTAAAAAAATTGTGTTATTCATAAATCATGTTTGTATAGATAGGCAATCCTAAGATTAAAATTATATATAAAGTATCAGATTTTTAAAATTAATTCAGCAATGTTGTTGCAATGTCAACACTAGGGAGGCAATCCACCAGAGGCCCAGAATGTTGCTGGGTATGCCAAGAATGTAAGCCCTGGAATAGTCTTTATCTAGGCCATCTCTCAAGGTAATGTTTGCAGCAAGTAACCTTGAGATGAGGCAATCTCTCTTCCTGAGCAAAGTACATTTGCTTCTGCTTACCATAAAACCAGTGACTCCCTTAAGCTCAGTGTTTCTTGGCTGAGATGCAAACCCACTACATAAGTAGCACGCACCTGGTCCTGTATCTCTCCACCCCTGTGACACTTGGTAATAAAGGGGAACTGACACAAAAGGCATGTTGACATTCATATGGTTGATATGTTGTGCATAATGTGGTCATTTTTCTCTGACCCAGAAGTCTTGTATCTTCTGTCAATATCTGTGAACCCATAAGATGCTAACTTGTTAGTTTACAAGTAAGATAAAAATCCTAAACCTTTCACAGATGCTGACAATTAATGAAAATTAACTATATTTCTATATATCAACAAACATTTATAAGATCAAAAAATTCTAAAGCCACTCACAATAACAAATGTCAAGGAACAGTTCTAATAAAAAGTATAGAAGATCTCAACACAGAAAAATCCATGGCATTAATAAAAGAAATTAAACTATGAAAAATGGAGTAATAAGGCCAGGCGAGGTAGCTCATACCTGTAATCCTAGCACTTTAGAAGAGTGAGGCAAGAGGATCAATTGAGATTAGAAGTTCAAGATCAGCCTGTGCAAGAGCAAGATCCCAACTCTACTAAATATAAAGTGTGGTGCTGTGGTAGGCACCTGTAGTCCTAGGTACTGGGGAGGCTGAGACAGGAGGATCACTTGAATCCAGAAGTTTGAGTTTGCTATGAGCTAGGCTGACACCATGGCACTCTAGTCTGGGCAACAGAGTAAGAATCTGTCTCCAAAAAAATGGAGTAATGATTGAAAGGCTCCATAATATAAACATATCAATAGAACTCAAATTTATCTATAGATTCAATGAAATACTAACCAAAATCCTAACAGGGTGATGAGAGAGGGAACATGTAGAAACTGATAAGATGCTTCTAAGGTTTACATGGAGATGAGACAAATAGATATCAAGATTAATTACAAAGCTACAGTAATTAAAAGACGGTGGTATTGTTGTAAGGAAACACAGCAATGGAACAAAACAAAGTCCAGAAACCAACTCATAAATGCACGATCAACTGACTCATGACACCAGGACAATGCAGTGAAGGAAAGGAAAGGATAGTCTTCAAAAAAATGGTTCTAGATAATTTAGATATCCACATAGGGGGAAACAAAATGATCGTCCTTATCTCACACGATATAGAAAAATTCCAGATGGTCTGTAGCTCTAATGTAAAGAACAAAAGAATAAAAGCTTTCCTTAGAAGGTGCACACACATATGCACACACACAGAAGACGCTATCTCCATGTCAGTTTAATAGGCTATTCCCCTAAGAAAGGAAACACAGAATGCTAAGAAATTATGTTCATCAAAAGATACCTTTAAAGAAGTTGCTTGCAATAAACATATTCAACAAAGAAATACATGAAGAACCCTCACAAGTTACAAAGAAAAAGAAAATTCATGGAAAAAATGAACAAAGATTGGAACAGACATTTGCACCAAAGATGATATTCAAATGATTAATAATGAAAAGGAATCAAATTCCATTAGCCATCATGGAAAGGCAACTTGCAACTACATGGGTTACAATTACTCATTTAATGAAGCCTACAATTAAAGTCCAATAGTAAGGCCAGGCCTGGTGGCTCACGCCTATCTATAATCCTAGCATTCTGGGCGGCCAAGGCAGGTGGATTGCCTGGGCTCAGGAATTTGAGGTCAGCCTGAGCAAGACCCCATATCTACTAAAAACAGAAAAACTAGCCAGGCATCATGGCAGATGCCTGTAGTTCCAGCTACTTGGCAGGCTGAGGCAGAAGGATCTCTTGAGCCCAAGAGACTAAGCTTGCTGTGAGCTATGATGATACCACAGAACTTTAGCCAGGGCACAAAGTGAGACTCTGTCCCAAAAATAATTAATAATTAATTAATTTTTTAAAAAGACTGACAATAACCACCAATGCTGATCATGTGAAATAACTGGAACTCTCATACATTGCTGGTTAGAGTGTAAATTGGCACAACTACTGGAAAGACTGATTGTCCATACACAGGATATTTAATTCAACTATGGACTATATAGCAACAAAAAGGAGTACAAAAGGAAATTTAAAAACAGTAGAATTAGGTCAGTGGCTTATGCATGTAATCCTAGCCCTTTGGGAACCCAAGGTGGGAGGACTGCTTGAGACCAAGGGTTCAAGACCAGCCTGAGCAAGAGTAAAACCCTGTCTCTATAAAAAATAGAAAAAATTAGCTGGGTATGGCAGCACATGCTTATAGTCCCAGCTACTTGAGAGGCTGAGGCAGGATGATCACCTGAGCCCAGGAGTTTGAGAATGTATTGAGCTATGACCATATCCCATGCATTCTAGCCAGGACAACAGAGCAAGACCCTGTCTTAAGAAAACAAAAAATGAACAATAGAATTGTAACAAATAAAAAAATAGAAATAATCTAAATGTTCATCAGTGGTAGAAAAGATAAATAAATTTGAGTACTGGTGGATACTTATACAATGGAATACTATACGGCTTTCAGAATTTGATATGCTTCTATAGAAAAGAACATAAATGAATGTTACAAATGTTGGCTAAGAAAAAAATACATTAGTATGACTTGTTTTATATAAGTTTAAAATCTGTCTTTGGACACCTTTCTTTGGACAAGTCTTGTCTATGCTACTAGAAGTTGCTGAAGTGGTTATTTTGGCACAATAGATATGATCAGAAGCTAGCACAGGGAGGCCTACTAGGACAATATTTTGCTCCTTGATCTGGGTGCTGTCTCATGATGCTATTCCATTTGTGATAATTCAACAAGATCTATACTTATGATATGTACATTTTTAATGAATACTGGGTCAGTATCCCAAATCTGAAATGCTCCAAAGTTCAAAATTTTTAATGGGCCAACATAAAGTTCAATGGAAATGCTTGTTAGACCACCTCAGATTTTGGATTTTCTCAATTTGGTATGCTCAATCTGCATAATACAAATATTCCAATATTTGAAAAAATCCAAAATCCAACACACACTTCTGGTCCCATGCATTTCAAATAAGGGATACTTAACCTGGTTATAATAAAAATCTTAAATAGGAAAAGTGAGCCTATATTGACAGACATCAGGACAATAGTTCCTTTTGAGGAAGGAGATGGAATGACATCTTTATAGTGCTGGTAAAGGATCATCATAGTTAATTATTTATTTATGGAGGTGGAATTATTTTCTATGCTCAATTCAAAAAATGGACAAGATTATTTAATATTTTTCCTTCTTTAAAATGGAACTTGGTACTCCCTTTTAATAAGGCTGAAAACTCACCAATAAGTACAAAAGTGAGAATAAACATTTAGATACTGTCACAGAAATTTTACATTGCTGGGCCATTCTTCTTTTTTTTTTTAATAATTTTATTAAATCATAATTGTATACATTGGTGCAATCATAGGGCAGAATGTGCTTCATAAACAATCAGAAATATTTTGATCATACTGTTAGAGATAGCCTTCATGGCATTTTCTTGATCATTATATATAGACATTGAAAAACATGGAACGCTTCACGAATTTGCGTGTCATCCTTGTGCAGGGGCCATGCTGATCTTCTCTGTATCGTTCCAATTTTAGTAAATGTGCTGCCGAAGCAAGAACTGCTGGGCCATTCTTATTGCATTTACAAAAGTATCAGTCCAAAATGGTTTGGAAGGAAAAACTGGACTTTTATGACGAATAATTTGAGAGTACTATCACCTAATTGAGGAAGTGGTGACAGGGATAGGGGATGTGTAGGAAGAGTACTACAGCAAGGTTTTCTTTTCTTTTTTTTTTTTTGTAGAGACAGAGTCTCATTTTATCGTCCTTGGTGGAGTGCCATGGCATCACACAGCTCACAGCAACCTCCAACTCCTGGGCTTAGGCGATTCTCTTGCCTCAGCCTCCCGAGTAGCTGAGACTACAGGCGCCTGCCACAATGCCTGGCTATTTTTCTGTTTTTGCAGTTCGGCCAAGGCCGGGTTTGAACCTGCCACCTTTGGTATATGGGGCCAGTGCCCCACTCAATGAGCCACAGGCACCACCCAAGATCTTCTTTTGATAATAAAAAAAAGACTTTGAAAAATAAACATTAGGTTCAGCGCCTGTGGCTCAACAGGCTAAGGCGCCGGTCACATACACCTGAGCTGGCAGGTTCGAATCCAGCCTGGGCGACCAAACAACAATGGTGACTGCAACCAAAAAATGGTCGGACGTTGTGGTGGGCACCTGTAGTCCTAGCTACTTGGGAGATGGAGGCAAGAGACTTGCTTGAGCCCAGGAATTGGAGGTTGCTGTGAGCTGTGATTTCACAGCACTCTGTCCAGGGTGACAGCTTGAGGCTCTGTCTGGAAAAAAAAAAAAAAGGAAAGAAAAGAAAAGAAAAGAAAAAAAAGTAAAACAAACATTAAGGCTGCATTTTAACCATATTAAGGCTTTAGTTATAATCTTTTCTTACAAAGCAGCACTTACAAATAATCCCTCACAAATTCTCTATTATCACTTTTACTTCATTTTTTTTTTTTTTCAGACAGAGCCACAAGCTGTCACCCTGGATAGAGTGCTGTAATATCACAGCTCACAGCAACCTCCAATTTCTGGGCTCAAGTGAGTCTCCTGCCTCCGCTTCTCAAGTAGCTGGGACTACAGGTGCCTGCCACAATGCCCCAGCCATTTTTTGGTTGCAGCCGTTATTGTTGTTTGGCGGGCCCGGGCTGGATTCGAACCCGCCAGCTCAGGTGTACGTGGCTGGCGCCTTAGCTCATTGAGCCACAGGTGCCGAGCCTATCACTTTTACTTCAAATGAAACTAATCAATGTTACCAATTAGTGTCCAATCTTCCAAGAAAATATGCTACCCACAATAAGTGATTTTCAAAAATTAAATGGCAACAAATTTTTTCTTTTTTGAGACAGAGCCTCAAGCTGTCACCCTGGACAGAGTACTGTTGCATCACAGCTCACAGCAACCTCCAATTCCTGGGCTCAAGTGAGTCTCCTGCCTCTGCCTCCCAAGTAGCTGTGACTACAGGCACCTGCCACAACGCCCGGCCATTTTGTGGTTGTAGCCATCATTGTTTGGTGGGCCGGGGCTGGATTTGAACCCGCCAGCTCAGGTGTACGTGGCTGGCGCCTTAGCCCGTTGAGCCACAAGCACCGAGCCAAGGAAACAAATTCTTTTAATTTACTTATCAGTGGTAAGAAATAAATTAAGCTAACCTAAACACTACTGAGAAGAAAAACAAAAGAAGTGGCTATATTAACTCAGATTCTTACTAGACAAGAAAAGTAAAACCAACAGAAAAGGTCTATAAATAATTTTGTTCCTTTTGGTACCTGGCTATGAAAATCTGGAAAAGTCACAAATGTTACTACCATTCGTGCTCTTCTCTGATCCATACCTTGATTTTCCTAAGAAATTACTTTGTGCACTCCAATAATCTACACATAATGATACTACCACTGACAATAAGTCTGATCCAAATTTCTTTCCCTCAACAAATCCCAGCCAAACTTATCTTCCTATGGCTTCCTGAAGTCACTCTGCATTGTCTCACTTTCTTGCTTTTATGTTGTTTTCTTTTCATGATAAACCTTTCCTCCCTAGTGATTAAACTCTCAAGGAAAGGACAGTGCCCTAGAACTTTTTATCATTCATAAAATGATTAGTAACCCAGGTAAAGTTAAATCAGTATCCCTTCTCTAAATAATATAATAATATGATAAACATAAACACATGATTTATTAAGTCATGTGCTAACTTCTGCCTTTTTAAAAAACTCTAGATATGATGGCCCACATCTTTTTCAAATTTGACTCCCAAATACCTGGACAATAATATTAACTGAGGATGGCAAGTACTTTAAACAAAGATATTACAATGATTGCTATAAATAAACTAATGGTTTAAGCAATACTCCCAAGATTATAACCTGATTGACTGGTCCTCCAGTGTGGACTGCTCAACAATTTGAAAGAACTCTTACTGAAAAACCCATTTTTTAATCTAATTAGAAACAAAAATGCCTGATTCCATAGAAACATATAGACACAGCAAAATATTAACAAATTTCTGATCAAAAGATCAGCAATTACTATTATTTGATTTGAAAAACCAAAAAACATCACACACAAAAATACTCAGTAATGAAATAAAAAAGATATTTAAAAAATTTTTTAAAGAATTTTTAAAACTTGGTACTATTTTCAGAAAAACATTTAAAACAAATTTTAGAGCTTGAGGTTTATCAGTTTTACATAGTTTACTTAAGTGTGTAAGATAGCTGGATATTTATCTACCACTCAGCGTAAGTTCAGAAGATACTACTGTTCATAGAGCACTGAGAATTTTCCATTTCAACAGCTGATTATAATATTGAAGAAGGTCAAAAAATAGGAACTATTAATATTAGATGCATTTGAGTTAAAAGCTTTAATCAGTAAATAATCTCTAGCTTAAATTTTTATTTTCTCCTAAAGACATTCAGTGGGCCCTTTTGAAGTACTGGGGAGACCATCAGAAAAATTAGAATAGTAATAACAAAATTGAAACTTACTAGCTATATATAGTCAAAGAATTGATAGTTGAAGGACCAAAGTTTCCAAAATGATTTTAGTCTTTAAAAACAGTATGCTTCACTTGAGGGAGAGGTTTTATTCTAACAATATTCTTTCTTTAGAGGTAATAGACCCTTTCCCATTCTAAGTCCCCTCTCTCACACCAAGTACAGTCTACTCTAAACTGGGCACATGGGGTTCCTGATTATATGCAGAGCCCCCTAACCAAAGTGGGAAAAGACTACCCAAAGTCCTAATAGACAAGCATTTATTCTAATACAAGACAGAGCTAAATCCTCCAACTCTGCCACCACCACCAACCCCAGTGTAAAAGTGAACATTTCCCATAGGTCTCTTTTCACCTAAGTTAACTTTGTCCAAAGGAGTTTTGCCCCCTGTATACTTTTGAAAGGAGAAATAATCACCCACATTCAGTAATTTAACACACATATATAAATGATGTCAGAGAGTAGATAGGTCTATGGTATTTTAAATAACTCCAGACACTATATAAATTCCTGATTAAAAGTAGTTATGAATAAGCAGTATAATTAACAGTAGTTTATGCTCCTGGAAATAGTGATTCCTTATAGAGAAAAGGTATATTATTAATTTTTTTCATAAAACACTTTAAAAGCAGACCAAAATCTAGCCAAACTTTTCTCTATCAGAAGATAAAAATAACACTTCTGTAGTCGCTTACGATATAATTATTATACTTTATTTTGGGGAAAAAAGCACACACTTTACTTAACTATGATCATTTTAAAAAACAACAGAAATAACTATTTCAGTAATTGATTTCAGTAATCATTTTTCTGGAGTTACTCCACCTTACCTTGGTTTGGAATTCCATAAAACTCTTCTCTGAGCATTGTTTCCTGTCTGAAAAGTAGGAACCAAAACTGCAAACTTCTAAGTTCTTTCACTTTACATAGAAATCAGTAAACTAGTTTTAATATGTAATGCTGGACTAAATTTCAAAGTTCTATCTCTGTTCCTATTTGGTTGAAAGGTACACATATATCAAGAGAGTTTCTATCGATTTTCAACTAGAAGTATCAGTTTTGCTGTCGGAGCTCTTTATTTTTGTACATAAAAGGAAGTGGGTTTTGATACTATCTCAATGTTCTTCCTGTCTTACAATGCATTTGAAATAAAGTGATGTCAGATTGAGAGTAAAAGCCCTAAGTAAAAAAGGGAATAGGCACAATTAGTTTGCCTTACTTTTATTGATAACTGAACCTGATTTAGAACTGCTTTGCTATATGCTCTAGTTTAATTGCTGGCTACATGTCTGTCATTTTAATTTGCATTGGACTACAAAAACATTCATAAATATATATACCTAAAGGTTCATATGGTATTTATGCCATATGTATGGTCCATGATTGACAGATGCACTTCCTCTGAAAAATGAATCATTCTTCATTATTGGCAGTTTGATATTCATGTGTTTCTTGAGAATATCAGAATACTTTAATTATTACATATGTGACATCATATACACCTCTTATGCCACCTTCCAAACACCACGTTACCGTTTGTTCTCTCAGTTTTCTAGACTACCTAAAACCAGAAAAGACCTTTACAAAACATTTCATCCTACTGTAAACCAAGGACAAATAATCAACACTGTGATAATTTCTAGAAGAGGAATGAACAAAAGACAGCTCAAAAACAAACCGAATCCCATTCTGAATTTGATATTACTCTATTGTTAATGTCTTCTATTATTAAGTAGAGTACAGGACAAGGTTATGTTATTCACAACTACCTATTAAGCTAATGAAAATAGGGTTCTATGGCTAATTCTCAGATCTTCCTGCACCTTGAGACATTTACCAGGTGGTGCTTGTGGCTCAGTGGGTAGAGCGCTGGCCCCATATACCGAGGGTGGCAGGTTTGAACCCAGCCTCGGCCAAACTGCAACAAATAATAGCCGGGCACTGAGGTGGGCACCTCAGCCTCAGCTTCCCTAGTACCTGGGACTAGGGAGGCTGAGGCCAGGATGAGGCAAGAGAATCACCTAATGCCAGGAGTTGGAGGTTGCTATGAGCTGTGACGCCACGGCACTCTACCAAGGGCAATAAAGTGAGACTCTGTCTCTCTAAAATTAAATAAATAAATAAATAAAATAAATATAATACTCGGCACTGCAGGAGACTGAAGCAGGAGAATTGCTTGAACTCAGGAGTTCGAGGCTTGTTTGAGCAAAAGTGAGAACCTGACTCATGAAAGAAATTGAGAAACCCAGCTGGGCGCCACAGCAAGCGCCTGTAGGCTGAGGTAGCAGGATGCCCACAGTCTGAGTCTGAGGTTGCAGTGAACTTCGACACCATTGTACTCTGCTCAGGGCATAAAGTAGAACTCTGTCTCCATCCTCACCCCACCCAAAAAAAGTAATACGTCACATTTGACTTCTACAATTATAAGAGATACAAGATAAAAGATAACAAATGTTATTGGTATACACTGAGTATTAAAATTTTAATACAGTTTTTTTCCTTTTTTAAAATGTATATACATCTTTTTGGCACCTCTGTATATTCCCAATGATTTTATTTCCAGTTTATTAGACTGACCTTTAATATTGATTTCCCCGTTCCAGCCCCATACAGGAAACAAATCTTGCAAATTGCTTCACTTGCTTGATGACCTGGGTTGGTTCCTAATCTTAGGTCTACAATTTCCAAACTTAAAAAGAAAAGTTTAAATTGGAAAGAAACAGGGGCGAGACAGAGCCCTTTTTACTTTTTCCTTCACCCTTTCAAAAATCGTTGCTTCGTAGGCCCTAGGGAATGGAAGGCACTGGACCACACCTCCTTTCACTATCAACAGGGATTACTTTAAAATTATACACCAAGAATACTGGTCAGGGGTGGCACCTGTGGCTCAGCGAGTAGGGCGCTGGCCCCATATACTGAGGGTGGTGGGTTGAAACCTGGCCCCGGGGGGAAAAAAAAAAAAAGAATATTGGTCAGAGACCCCCATCTGCATTGCTATCATTCAGTTGTTCTATCTGAAGTCTGAGTAGCTCTCCAAGCAGTTGTGATCTCAAAGCTAAGATCCTCTGATTACAAAGTTAGCCCAAACTGCATATGTAGTAACTATACCAGAGAGTGTTCAGGAATAGCACAAACATTTAACACAGACATGGTAACAAATCAGAACTATTTTTTCTGATATAGGCATATTAATAGTTCTGAAGGCACTTAAATGAATGGGTCTAGTATCCTACAAACACAACCTTAGATTCTAGATCCAAAGACAGCTCATCTACCATCATGCAAATCTAAGAGGATATTCAAGTTAGGGAAAATGTCTATTTTGCTCTGGAGTATCTCTATGTTACTCCTTATAAAAGAATCATCATAAGTTAGCTTAAAATTTATCATCCTGCCATGAACAGCTAAATTATAAATATTGGGATTTTAAAAATGATTTGCCCTCTTCATTAGCAGAAACTCTGACTCTGACATTAGCAGAAACAGGTCACAAAATATATCCTTAACTGAAAACTCCATTCTAGGAAAACTATAACAACACATAACTATTCCCTACAGAAAGTTGTTTTGGTAAGCTATAAAGCGGACACCGAACAGGGGATGAGAGTAAAGAACGGCAGACTAAATTTAGTGTTTGCTGGTAGAAATGGAAAGCATTCTTTTCCTAGTAAGGAGAGAGTTGTTAGAGCATTAAGTACTCAAAGTTTAAAAGAGAGGATTAGAGCAGCAAGAACAACCTAAAAAAGTCTATACATGACTAAGAGCTGAGAATAAATCCAGGTAAAACCCAGAACATTATCCAATGTGGTAGCCACTATCCACATACAGCTATTTAAATATAAGTGAAAATAAAATTAACTTAAAATAAAATTAAAAATTCTGAACTGGACATCCACATGTAAAAAATAAATCTAGACACAGATCTCAGGTTCTTCATAAAAATTAACTCAAAACAGATCAAGACCTAGATGGCACCTATGGCTCAAGGAATAGGACACCAGCCCCATATACTGGAGGTGGTGGGTTCAAACTCAGCCTCGGCCAAAAATTGCAAAAAATAAAAAAATAAAAAATAAATAGATCAAGATCTAAACACAAAACAAAAAATTACAAAACTCTAAGAACACAATATAACACAGGAGAAAATCTAGATGATAATGGGTTTGGCAATGACTTTTTAGATATAACACTAAAGGCACAATGCACAAAAGAAAAAAACTGATACAGTGTACTTCATTAAAATTAAAAATTTCTGCTCTTTGAAAGAAACTGCCAAGAGAACAAAAAGACAAGACATAGAAAATATTTGCAAAAGATGTATCTACTAAAGGGCTGTTACTCAAAATACACAATGAACTCTTAAAGCTCAGAAAGAAGAAATAATTTAAAAATTGGCCAAAAATCTGAACAGACATCTCACCAGAAATATAGAGATGGCACATAAGCATATAAGATGTTCTACATCACCTTATCAGGGAAATGCAAATTAAAACAAGACACCACTACACACCTAACGGAATAGCCAAAATCCAAAACAATGACAATACCAAATGCTGGCAAGATACGGAGCAACAGGACTTTCATTCACTGATGGCAGGAATGCAAAAATGGTACAGCCACTTTGGTAGACAGTTTGGTAGTTTCTTCTAAAACTAAACATACTCTTACTCATATAATACAGCAATCTTACTCTGTGGTATCCACCCAAAGGTGTTGAAAACATAAGCCACACAACAACTGCGCACAGATGTTTTGGCAGTTTTACTCATAATTGCCAACAATTGAAAGCAACCAAGACGTCTCTCAGTAGATGAAAGGATAAACTGTGGTACACCCAACGATGGAATACTACTCAGTGCTAAAAAGAAATAAGCTATCAAGCCATGAAAAGACATGGAGAAATCTTAAATGCATATTACTAAATGAAAGAAGCTGCTTGGCGCATGTAGCATAGTGGTTACGGCACCAGCCACATACTCCAAGGCCAGCTAAACAACAATGACAACCTCAACAAAAAATAGCTGGGCAAGGTGGCGGGTCCCTGTAGTCCCAGCTACTTGGGAGGCTGAGGCAAGAGAATCACTTAAGCCCAACAGTTTGAGGTTGCTGTGAGCTGTGATGTCACTCTACCAAGGGCGAGATAGGGAGACTGTCTAAATAAATAAATAAAGCCAATCTGAAAAATTTGGCTATATGACATTCTAGAAAAGGCAAACGATGGGAACAGCAAAAAGTCAGAAGCTGCCAGAAGTTAGGAGGGAAGAAGGTACAAATAGATGGAGCACAAAGGATTTTCAGGGCAATGAAATATTCTATATGATACTATAATGGTAAATATACATCATTATACATTGCACATTTGTCCAAAAGCATACGACATACTCCCCCCCCCCCAAGAATGAATTCTAATGTAAACTATGGACTTTGGGTGATAATGTGGGCAAACACAGGATTAGCAATTGTAACAAATATCTCTCTCTGGTGGGGGACACTGATGGGGGAAGGTTGTGCATATGTAGGGGAAATCTTTTACCTTCATTCAGTTTTGCAAAAACTGCTCTAAAAAGTCTAAAACTGCTCTCAAAAAAGAAAGAATTTTTTTTTTTTTGGTAGAGACAGAGTCTCACTTTATCACCCTCTGTAGAGTGCCGTGGCATCACAGCAACAGCAACCTCCAACTCCTGGGCTTAGGCGATTCTCTTGCCTCAGCCTCCTGAGTAGCTGGGACTATAGGCGCCTGCCACAATGCCCAGCTATTTTTTTGTTTTGCAGTTCAGCTGAGGCCAGGTTTGAACCTGCCACCTTCCGTATATGGGGCTGGTGCCCTACTCGCTGAGCCATAGCGCCCCCCAAGAAAAAAGGATTTTTTTAAAAAAGAAATTTCTTGGTCACACTAACCATAGTTCAAGTTTTCAACAGACCTATGTAGCTAACAGCTACTGTGTCGTGCTAGACAATAAAGATAAAAATATTTCCATGACTGCAGGAAACTCTCCAGGACAGTACTGTTCTAGAGGGTTAAGAGAAAGAGATTAACTGACCCGGGAGCTGGAAAAGAGGCACTACTACTACTACTAACAAAAACATCTGCCCAATAGCACTTAGCATTTACTGAAGGATCAGGTAGATTTACCTTTCCTTTTCCACTTGTTCTTTTTTCCCTCCTTGTTGCTGCCACCATCACTGCTGCTGCTGCTGTTCTCAGAACTCTGGGAATCTGACTGACCATCACTGCTTTCTTCTGAACCTTCTGATAGCTCTTTCACCCCATCTGGCACATCTTTCTGAAAATGTAGGCAATCCAATTAGGATTAATCATTACCATTTCAACAAACAAGAATTAAATTTCTGATATGCAATGCTGCACCTTAATCACACTGATTCATTTTTAGCATTATAGGACTCAGTAGCAGAACCAGCAGTACCTTGTAAATTCCTGTTATCTCTTTTTGCATCAAATAAGCTAATGTTTCCATCTATATCCAAAGATAAAAATTACACATCACATTCACATGCAAGCAATATAGAAGCTTAGACAAAAATTGGGTAGTGTGGGGCGGCGCCTGTGGCTCAGCGAGTAGGGCGCTGGTCCCATATACCGAGGGTGGCAGGTTCAAACCCGGCCCTGGCAAAACTGCAAAACAAAAAAATAGCCAGGCATCGTAGCAGGCGCCTGTAGTCCCAGCTACTTGGGAGGCTGAGGCAAGAGAATCGCCTAAGCCCAGGAGCTGGAGGTTGCTGTGAAATGTGTGATGCCAGGGCACTCTACCAAGAGCGATAAAGTGAGACTCTGTCTCTACAAAGAAAAAAAAAAAAATTGGGTAGTCTGGATAAATATTCAAGAAAAACAACTACATTATAACATTTTTGTTAAAATACGTACATCTGTGTCTATATGTACGTATCACTACGTACTTTGAATTCATTTAGAGAATGAGAGTCTAGGTAGTAAAATAGTACATTATTCAACTCTAATTGGTTCCTGAATATTGGTAAGTAGCAAGGAACAAGAGAAGAAAAATTATTTTGAAAAATCAAACTGACTGGCATGGTGCCCGTAGCTCAGTGAATAGGGCACTGGCCACATACACTGAGGTTCGCAGTTCTAGCCCAACCTGGGCCTGCTAAACAACAATGACTACTGCAACCAAAAAATAGCCGGGTGTTGTGAAGGGTGCTTGTAGTCCCAGCTACTTGGGAGGCTGAGGCAAGAGAATCACTTAAAGCCCAAGAGTTTGAGGTTGCTGTGAGCTGTGACACTACAGCACTCTACCAAGGGCAACATAGGGAGACTCTATCTCAAAAGAAAAAAAAATCAGCTCAGCGCCTATAGCTCAGTTGCTAAGGGTACCAGCCACATACACCAGAGCTGGCAGGTTCCAGCCCAGTCCCGGCCTGCCAAACAACAACTGCAACCAAAAACTAGCCAGGCATCGTGGTAGGCGCCTATAGTCCCAGCTACTTGAGAGGCTGAGGCAAAAGAACTGCAGAAGCCCAAGAGGTGGAGGTTGCTGTGAGCTGTGACGTCACAGCGCTCTACCGAGGGAGACAAGGTGAGACTCTGTCTCAAAAGAAAAAAAAAAAAAAAAAAAGAAAGAAAGAAAGAAAAATCAAACTGATTTTTCAAGTTCTGGCAGAGAAATAAAAAGAAATCATTAAATACCCGCACACACAGATGAACTTCTTTATCTCCTCCTAATCGTGCAGCCTTGGTCAGTCAGGCCTCTCATCAGTTTTAACATCTCATACCTCAGTTTTCCTGTCTATAAGATAGACATACTAGGACCTACCTTAATCAAAGATCATGCTGAAGTTAAATGAGGTAATAAATGTAAAATGCTTAGGACAGTGTCTAAGACCTCAATAAATATTAGCTGCTATGTATTTATGTAATAAATTAAAATATATAATAGCTAAACACATTTATATCATTTCTAAGTTATAAAACGAAGGATGGTTCTTTTTTCCTCCAAATTTTATTTTCCCACATAATTTTTATAATCAGATAAAAATTGTGACAGACAAAATGTGACCCTCCCACACACAACTGACATCCATATGACATTACAGCCAAACTATAAACTTCAGTCTCATAAGTAATAGCTATTTTCCATTTAAGTTTATATCCTGGTACCATTTCTCCCTGAGACTGCTCTTATATTATATACTTTCTTAAAATATATAACCTATATTTTTCTATTTTTCCTTCAAAATTCAGGACAATTTTATAGAGTTAGCTGCCAGCCAGACATCATGACCTGTAAGTTCAAAAAAGTGTATGAAATATAATTAGCTTCTTAAACTTGTGATCCCTTTAGAATCAACTACTCATGTCTCAAATTTTAGAACAATTTCAACCACTATTTTACTTATTCTAAATGCTATATATTCAATTTCTCTAATGTCCCCTGCCACCGTCTCTTTTACCACTCTTGTAGTTTAGGCCCTGAGTATCTCTTCCAATTGAGTATAACCATTTTTTGATAAATGTCCTGCTTCATACTTAAAATCTATGCTACTTGAAATGCCTTCCTAAAAAAATGGATTTGATCATGCTATTTGCCTGAAAAACCTCTGCCATCTACTATACACACACCCCCCGACACAGACACATGCTGCTCAGGCAGGTTTTCAAAGGTCTCGAGTGTTTGACTGATCTCTACCTAATATTTACCACCCTCACTCCTTACCTTATAAGCTCAAAGAATGATTATGATCTAATCACTGCAATTTACTCTGCTTTCAAATCCATTCTGAATCCCTCCATCTGTGCTTGTGCTATGCCCATGCCCTGGAAGGCCCTTACTCTCATTACTTTTCTGACAAAGTCCACCTCAAATCTTATACATTAACAACAAAAAACTTTCTAGATCCCTTTATTCAGTAACTGTAACGTGAGCTTCAAGAGATCAGGGACCACAGTTTATCCCTAGGTAGCCTCTAAGGTTTCTGGTATAAATGTGGTATTATGATATAAAACAAATATATATTTGGCCTCTGACCAGAGTTCCTGACATAGAGCTCCTTTCAGCTCTTGTAATTTGCTAAAAAAAAAAATAGTGTTACTAGGAGAATCTTTTGTTCTCTTTGGTCTTTGACCCCAGTTCCTGACTAGGAGCTCCTTAGATCTCTATGATTTCCTGAGTGACAGGAGCATCTTTTTTAAAGATGATTTTTGTTGGATAGCCTCAAAACAGAGGGTGGCTGCCAGGTGAACCAAGCATATGATTAGAGGGCTGGAACTTTCACCCTATTCCTCAACCTCAGAGAGGAAAGAGGGGCTGAAGGTTGGTTGAGTTGATCACCAATGGTCAGTGATTTGGTCAATCCATGCTATGTTAATGAAGCCTCTATCAAAACCCAAAAGAACTGGGCTTAGAGAGCTTTAAGATAGTTGAAATTACAGAGGCTCTTGGATGGTGGCGCATCAGAATGGCACAGAAGCTGTGTACATCTTCCCACATACCTCACCCTATGCATTTCCTCCATCTGGCTGTTCATCAGTATCCTTTGTAATATCCTTTATAATAAATGGGCAAATACATGTACAAGTTAAAAGCATTTCCCTGAGTTCTGTGAGCCTTCTTAGCAAATTAATCAAACCCAAGGAAGGAATCCCAATTTATAGCAAGTCAGTTCAGTCATAAGTACATATCACAACCTGGGACTTGTGATTGGCATCTAAAGTAGAAGGCAGTCTGGTGAGACTGAGCCCTCAACCTGTGGGATCTGACACTATCTCCAGACAGTAAGTATTAGAATTGAGTTGAATTCGAAGACAACCAAATGTTGTCTGCTGTAGAATTGCATAGTGTATGGGAAGAAAACCTGGTGTCAGAAGTACTGTACTGAATAGTGTGTGAGAATAAGAAAAACACTTTGGGTTTTTTCCCCTATTTCTATAACAGAGTAGGCACACTTAATCAATTGTGTTAACAATATGGAAAGTCTAGAACAGCTAAAACCAAAAAGCTCCATGTGGGAGGAAAGGTCTCATGACTTCAGGAGGTTCAACAAAGTATATAAAAAGGAGGTAAGGAAGTAGGTAGATTAGTATCTTTTTAATGTTAATGGGATCCACACAACCACTAAGCATAACACAAGGCTAAAAAGGTAACACACATTGATGGACATAGTCATTGCCTGCCAAGAATTCATTCTCCTTCTGCTGATAAACTTCCTTTATCAGAAAAACTCTCTTCTCAATTCACCTTAAGGGGCCTTAATCTTAATCTCATATCAAGGGTGGTCATGAGTCTAAAACTAGCTAATCAGAAGAATCTACACATTGGGCAACAGTGATCTTTCAGGTACAGCCACTTGAGCCAAGCCAAACCAATTAAATCCAACCAGAATTGAAAGAGGCTCCTGGCTTTAGTTCTTATAACTCTTTTCTATCCAGTCTTACAGCTTAAAGAGTGGGCACTGGAAGTGAAGTTATATATGATGAGGAGAGAGCCTGGCTGAAAATCAAACCAAAAGGAAGTGGAGAGACCACTCCTAATGACATCACTTGAACTCCTGGATCTAGCCTGGGTTTACCTAAAATTTTCAGTTAACATGAGCTAATAAGGCTTGGTGCCTGTGGCTCAACGGGCTAAGGTGCCAGCCACATACACCTGAGCTGGCGGGTTTGAATCCAGCCTGGGCCCGACAAACAACAATGACGGCTGCAACCAAAAAATGGCCAGGCGTTGTGGCGGGCGCCTGTAGTCCCAGCTGCTTGGGAGGCAGAGGCAGAAGACTCTCTTGAGCCCAGGAATTGGAGGTTGTTGTGAGCTGTGATGCCACAGCACTCTACCCAGGGTGTCAGCTTGAGGCTCTGTCTCAAAAAAAAAAAAAAAAAGAGAAAGACATGAAAAATCTACAAACATTGTGCTTGGAAATTCAAAATCAAACTTGTGAATAATCTATGGGTCAAGGAGAAAAGTCCCAAAGGAAAAAACGATCAAAATGTGTTGAATCCAACTAAAACAGTGTTGAGATGTCTTCCTAGTAAAGTATCACAAGAATGGAAAAACAAATATCCAATGTACTCAATACTAATATGAAGCCAGCAGACAATCTAATCCACACCCACATAGGAGAAAAACTTATTTCAATTTAAGCTGGGGGTAGGAGGAGAAAGGGAAAGGGGAGAAGGTGGGTTTGGGGTGCTTCCACTTAATGGGCACAATGAAGGGGTATGGCATACCTTTTGGGTGAGGGACACAACTACAAGAGGGACTCTAAAAAGTCCCAATATTGTGACCTGGTTATTTGTACCCTGATGTTAACCTGAAATTAAAAATAATAATAATAATAATACAGAGAAGAAACAAATATCTTTGTCAAGAGTGAAACAAGGCACATCAGAGCAGATCCATCAGCCATTTAAGGATAATAAGAGGCCCAATGTGGTGCCTCATTCCTGTAATCCTAGCATTCTGGGAGCCTGATGCGGGTGGATCCCTTGAGCTCAAGAGTTCAATAAGAGTGAGACCCCATCTCTACCAAAAATAGAAAAACTAGCCAGACAGTAGTGGTGTGTGCCTGTAGTTCCAGCTACTCAGGTGGCTGAGGCAAGAGGATCACTTGAACCCAGGAGTTTATGAGTTTGCTGTGAGCTACGACTCCACAGCATTCTACCCAGGCCAACAGTGTTTCAAAAAAAAAAAAAAGAAAGAAAGAAGAAAAAAAACAATGATGAGAGAATATTATGAATATTTTTACATTCATAAATTCAATGTTTAGAAAAAGTGGACCAATTTCTCAAAAGTTACAAACTACCAAAACCCAAACAAGATGAAATGGACAACCTAAAGAGTCCTATAACAACTAAAGAAATTGAATTTATAATTTTGAAGCTCCTGTAAAACAAATCCCCAGGCTCAAGTGGATTAAGAATTAACACCAGTCTCCCCCACAAACTCCTTTTATGAGGCCAAGATTACCTTGATACCAAATCAAAAAAAGACAGCATAAAAAAAAAAACTACACAACAATCTTTCATGAACTTTTACATAAAAAATTATCAATAAATCAAATTGAACAATGTATAAACCAAGTGGGATTTCTTCCAGGTATACAAGGCTGGTTCAATATTTAAAAAGCAATTATTATTACCCACCATATCAACAGGCTAAAGAAAAACATATGGTTATATAAATTAATCCAGAAAAAAAAAAGTTAACAAAATTCAACGCTCAGCACATCAGGAATAGAGATGAATTTCTAAGCCTCATAAATAGCATCTACCAAGCCCTATAATTAGCATCATACCTAATGGTGACAAATTGGGTTCTTTCCCTCTGAGTTCTGGAACAAGTAAAGAAAATCTGTTGTCATCAATCCTTTCAATATAGTACTGGAAGATCTAGCCATTACAATAAGAAAATAAAAATACATAAATGGTATCAAGATTGGAAAGGGAGAAATAAAACTGTCTCTATTAGTAGAGACACAATCCATTATATAGAAAATAAAATCCCAAGGAATCTAAAAAAAAAAATTCCTAGAACTAACTCACTAGGAACTGGTGAGGTCATAGGATACAAGATCAACACACAGAAGTCTATTTCATTTCTGTATCCTCACACTATGACAATGAACAAGAGGAAACCAAAATTTATTAAATACAATTATAACTGATCCAAAGAACATGAAATACTTAGGAATAAGCTGAATTAAACATGTACAGAATCTATATACCAAAAATTACAAAGTGCTCATAAAACAAATCCAAGAAGATGTAAATAATTGGAGATATATGATATGTTTGTGAATTGGAAGACTCAACATAGTAAAGTTGAAAACTCTTCCTAAATTGATCTATAGGTTTAATGCAATTCTTAGCAAAATCTTGGCAAGTTTTTTGGTATATGTAGACAAACTTATTCTAAAATTTATACAAAAGGACAAAGACCCAAGATTAGCCAAAACAAGTATGAAAAAAAGAAGAAAGTTCACTACGTCAAGGCTTACCATATAGCCACAGTAGCAAAGCAGAGGAGTAAACACATGGATCAAAGGAATAGAATAAAGATGCCAAAAATAGATCCATGGAAACATGCTTAACTAATTTTTGATGAAGGAGAAAAAGCAGTTCAGTGGGGGAAAGTTAGCCTTTTCAACAATGGTGCTTGAGCAATTAGACACTCAAAAATGGATCATAGACTTAAATGTAGAACATAAACATTAACACCTCTAGGAAACATAAGAAAAAAAATCTTGAGATCTAGGACTAGGCAAGATACTTTTAGATATGACACCAAAAGCCTGAGGAAATAAAAGGAAATTGTGATATACTGGACCTCATCAACATTAAAAACTATTGCTTTAGAAAAGTCAAAAGGACGAAAAGATTAATTATAGACCAGGAGAAAATATTTGCAAATCACATATCCAGCAGAGGACTTTTATTTAGACTATATATTTAAAATGTTCAAAACTTGTCCAGGCACGATGGCTCACGCCTGTAATCCTAGCACTCTGGGAGGCTGAGGTGGGTGGATTGCTTGAGCTCACAGATTCAAGACCAGCCTGAACAAGAGCAAGACCCCGTCTCTACTAAAAATAGAAAAACTGAGGCAAGAGGATCACTTGAGCCTGAGTTGGAGGTTGCTATGAGCTATGACACCATGGCACTCTGCCCAGGGCAACAGCTTGAGACTCCATCTCAAAAAGAAAAAAAAAAAAGTCCAAAACTTGACATTTAAAAACATTAATCCAGTTAGAAAATAGGCTAAAGACTTGATAAATATTTTATATGTATACACCAAATATTATATATATATGCCTATTATATACATTAATTCCATCTGTCACTATAATTTCCCTTGATGTAACATATTCTATAGGTTGTGAGGATTAGGATTGAGCTTCTGTGGGGGCCATTTTTTCCTGCCTATTACAGAACTAATATAAAATATAAAATATTTTATGTGTGTATATATATATATATATTTGGTGTATATCAATATACATACTTGCTGTATGTATATATATACATCAAATATTATATATATACATATATATACACACACACATACATACATGCAGACATATCATGGCAAAAGGCACATGAAAATCTGCTCAACATCATTAATCATGGAGAAAATGCAAATTAAATCATAAGATACCCCTATACACTTAGAACAGTTAAAACAAAAAAATACACCTATTGAGGGTACCTACAATAGTTTCCTATTACTACTTCTATAACCACAAATTTAGTGACTTAAAATAGCACACATTTATTACATTTATTATCTTACAGTCCTCAAGGTCAGAAGTCCTAAATGAGTTTCGCCAGGGTCTTGGCCACCACCCACCTCCAATCTCTCTCACATCACATCATTCTGACCATCTTTCGTCTCCCTCTTCCACATTTAAAGGACTCTTACTGGGTTCATCCATATAATCCAGAATAATTTTTTCTTAAGGTCAACTAATTAACAACCTTAATTCTACCCATAATCATAATTTCCCCATACATAACATATTCCATAGGTTGTGAGGATTAGGATGTGGGCTTCTTTGGGGGTCATTTTTTCTGCCTATTACAGAACTACATACAGGCAAGAATGTAGAGAAATTAGAGCTCATAAATCGCTGGTGAGAGTGTAAAATGATACAGCCACTCTGGAAAAGTTTGACAGTTTTTTTATAAAGTTAAACATACACTTAAGCATATGAGCCAGGAATTGTACTCTTGGGTATTCATCCTAAAGAAATGAAATTTTATGTTCACTGTATATTTACATACATATATATATACATGTAAATGAATATTCATAGCAGTTTTATTTGTAATAGACAAAAAAAGGAACTACCCAAATGTCCTTCAATGGGTGGATGGTTAAACAAACTGGTATATCTATGTACCCTGGCATACTACTTAGCAATAAAAAGGAATGAACTATGATACACACAACTCAAATGGACCTCAAGGAAATTATGCTGAGTGAAAAAGCCAATCTCAAAAATATACATATCGCATAATTCCATTTATATAACATTCATGAAACAATACAATTATAGCTAAGGAGAATAGATTAGTGGTTTCCAGGGAATAGGGATGAGGGGGGTGTGCCTATAAAGTGGCAGCATGTGGGAGCCCTGTGGCTACCAAACAGTTCTGTATCTTGACTGTGGCAGCACTTATACATAGTTACATGTGATGAAATTGCATACATCTATACATACACATACACACACATACCCCCACACACGCGTGCATGTAAAATTGATGGAAACTAAATAAGCTCTGTGGTTTGACCAACACCAGTCCCCTGGTTTTGATGTGCCATGCCTTCGCAAGACATTTCCATTGAGGGAGGTTGGGTGAAGGGTACATGGGACATTTCCTTACAAATTTCTGTGATTCTATAGTTGTTTCAAAATAAATGGCGATGGCTTCAAGGTGGCCAACTAGAAGCCCCTAGTGCTCATCTCCCTCACAAAAAAAGCCAGAACAACATTTTAATGAGAAAAATTGAGGAAGAGAACGAGTGCATTATAAGAGTAACACAAACTTTGGTGAGTATAGAAACTCGAAACAGCCAGATAAAGACAGGAAGGATATGCCAGACTGCCACCATCCCATCCCCGACCTGGGGTCAGCTAAGAATAGGAGGAGCTTCCCCTTACTACAGAATGCAAGCAAGAAAATTCCACATCAACACTTCAATCACCTAAAGACCTCACCTCTGAGGTCCTCTGTGGTCCTCACAGGCACTAAAGCCAGCAGAGGGAGCTGCCTAGAGACTACATAGCTATGCTCCCACAAGAGAAAGAACCAACTCTGTGTACTGCTCCCTGTGGCCCACATGGCTACTATGCTACACCATCTCGAAATTGGAACTACAGCTAGAGTGTGTTTTGCTTCCCTTCACCCCTAGGCTAAGTCACCACTGAATCATCCCAGGGTGATGACCCAACTTTCCCAAGATGAGCTGCAGGTAGCTATTACACCCTTCCCCATGGGATCAAGAAGAGGTGGAGCTGCTCCTCCTACCTCACTCTGGCCCTTCAGATCAGAGGTAAAATACTCCCTGGCCTCCTGGGAAAAATGATATCTTGGTTGCTCAGACAATCACACCTCCCTGGTGCTTAAGTTGAAGCAGTACCCTGGAAATGGGGTCTGGGTCTCCCAGAGCAGTCATGCTCTCCAGACCTGAGCTGAAGCAGCACACCATCCCTTGGGGAATGGGTGTCTTGTCTGAGATGAGCAGCTGTGCATCCTGGGGCTGAGCTTATATAGTACGCCAGGTGAAACAGAGCAACAGCTAAACTGAGACCCCACCATACAAGCAAAAAAACTCTAGTATACTCCTTCCCTGAAGCTGAACTAGCCCCCTAGAGTCTGAGCTTCTGTGGCACCCCTCTCCTTGGAGAGTGGAGTCATTGCTGTACCATTCCCTGACCCCCCTCCTCAGGTCCAAATTATAGCTGTGATCCATCATTCTCAGGTCAGAGTCTGGGATATTGCTGAGCCTCATTATCTCAGTATCTAGAGTTACTCTAATACTATGTGGTGCTTTATTCCCTGGGACCTAAGTTGCCGCTGGGCTCTATTGGTTCCCAAACTGCAGCCACACCCTGCTCTCTAGGCCCAAACCTCTAGAGCATGCCTTTTTCCCAGGAGTCTTCCCAGGAATGTCCTGCCCCCTAGGGGTACAATCACAGCTATAACCCAGCCTCCTGGGCCAAAACTGCTAAGAGTTGCTTTAAAGCCACCAGTCTTGGCTCTGTGGGCAACCCATAGTCAATGCTGTCATGCAGAATAAACCTGCACCCCAAAACTCACATATCACAATAGGTTCACAGACCCTGAGCCTAGGACACCAGCCTCATGGCCACTCCAAGTATGTGCAGCTAGAACCCAGCTCTGCTGCAGATGCTTGTAGGTGGCATCAGACCTGATGTCAAGAGAGATCCCCTTGGCTAGGTCTCCCCATTATGGGGAAAATGAGCATAGGAGGGTCCCAAAAGCCCTTGACCCTGAAGACACTAACACCTTACACTGCGGCCACTGCCACCACAAAATTCTACAGCCTACACAGCTGAGATGTCCATAGCTACAGAGCAAAGCTGAAGAAGCTGCACAGAGATTATACCATAGCTCCTATGTGGAAACAGTCAATGCACCCTTCCCAGCCAACACCCTAAGACCCAACTGTAAGTGAAAGACTTTCTCTATGAAAACCACTTTAGAAAGTTTGAAAGTGATGATCATTCCACCAGATGCACAGACATCCATGCAGGGACACAAAAAACAAAGAGATATGACACCACCAAAAGAGCATTACTCTCTAGTAACAGATTCCAGTGAAAAGGAAATCAATGAATTGACAGAAAAGAAATTCAAAATAATGATCTTGATGAAACTCAACAAGATACAAAAAAAGACAGATAATTCAACAAAACCAGAAAAACAATGCATGATATGAACATAACATTCTACAAAGATAGAAATCATAAAAAAGAAACAAATAAATATCCTGCAATTAAATAATTCAATAAATGAAATAAAAAATGCAATAGAGAGCTTCAACAGCAGACTTGATCAAACTGAAGAAAGAATCTCTCAACTTGAAGTTAGGCTGTTTGAAAGTATCCAGTCAGAGGAGGGAAAAATGAATTAAGAATGTAAAAGTCAATCTTAAAGAAAGATGAAAAACTTATGGAACACAATTAAGCACAGAAATATTTGTATTATGGCAATTTCAAAAGGCAAAGAGAAGGAAAAAGGTATAGAAAAACCTATTTAATGAAATAATAGCAGAAAACTCTCCAAGTCTGGGAGAGATATGAACATCCAGATCCAGGAAGTTCAAAGATTCTCAAATAGATTCAACCCAAAAAGGTCTTTCCCAAGACCTTTTATAATCAAATTGTCAAAAGTTAAAGACAAAGAGATAATTCTAAAAAGAGCAAGAGAAAAGTTTCAAGTCACATGTAAAGGAATCCTGATTAGACTAAGAGATTTCTCTACAAAAATCTTACAGGCCAGGAAAGAATGAGATGATATATTCAAAAGGCTGAAAGAAAAAAAAAAAGTCAGCTAAGGGGAGGCACCTGTGGCTCAAAGGAGTAGGGCACTGGCCCCATATACTGGAGGTGGTGGGTTCAAACCCAGCCCTGGCCAAAAACAGCAAAAAGAAAAAAAAAAGTCAGCTAAGAATACTATACCCAGAAAAGCTATCCTTCAGCAATGAAGAAAAAATGTCTTTCCCAGACAAACAAAAATTAAGGGAATTCATCACCACTAGACTGGTTTTATAAGTCTGGGCACTGTGGCAGCCACCTGTAATCCCAGCTACTCGGGAGACTGAGGCAAGAGAATCACTTGAGCCCCAGGAGTCTGAGGTTGTTGTGAGCTATGACACCACAGCATTCTAATGCGGGTGACAGAGTGAGACTCTATCTCAAAAAAAAAAAAAAATATATATATATATATATATTTCAAGAAACAATACAGTGATGCATCTTAAGGAAATAGAAAAGCAAGAACAAGCCAAACTCAAAATTAGTAGAAGAAATAATAAAGGTCAGAGGAGAAATAAATAAAACTAAGACTAAATACACACACACACACACACACAAAAGAAAAAAGTAAAAGAAAAAAAATCTACAAAATGAAAAGTACGTTTATTGAAAAGATAAACAAAGATAAAAAAAAAAAAGATAAACAGAACTGACAAACCATTAGCTAGACTAACCAAGAAAAAAAAAAGAGAAAGAAAACCCACATAAATAAAATTAAAAATGAAAAAGGAGATATTACAACTGATACTGCAGAAATACAAAGGATCTTTAGAGACTATCACAAATTGCTACATGTCAACAAGTTAGAGAACCTAGAAGAAACTGATAAATTCCTAGACACATACATCCTACCAAGATTGAACTAAGAAGAAATAGAAAGCCTGAACAGAGTAATTATGAGTAATGAGATTGTATCTGTACTGAAAAGTCCCCCATCAAAAAAATAAATCCTGGGCTTGGCACCTGTGGCTCAATGGGGTAAGGCGCCAGCCACGTACACCTGAGCTGGTGAGTTCGAATCCAGCCTGGGCCCGCCAAACAACAATGACGGCTGCAACCAAAAAGTGGCCAGGCGTTGTGGCGGGCGCCTGTAGTCCCAGCTACTTGGGAGGCGGAGGCAAGAGACTCGCTTGAGCCCAGGAATTGGAGGTTGCTGTGAGCTGTGATGCCACAACACTCTATCCAGGGTGACAGCTTGAGGCGCTGTCTCAAAAAAAGAAAAATCCTGCTAGGATTTGATTGGGGTTGCATTGAATCTATAGACCAGTTTGGGGAAAA